>PVUN01001294.1:0-73759 GCA_002994505.1 Seriola rivoliana | reverse complement strand
TAAGTTGCATATTACACAGAGTGTGATCATTAGAACACCCTTTGAATAGTTCCCTATCAGCTTTAATAGCAGCTGATCTCCACTAGATGGTGTAGGTGTTCCACTTTAGCACCTAAGTTGATACAAAGTATCACACATTCCATATTCCTCCCACTGCACTCACTGCCATCATGCATTCACTGAACACAGCGAGTGCATCATCTTAGCACTCCTGCACTGTTGAACATCCTGTCCAGCTAGTTTTAATATTTATCAATTCCTATTGAGCAGAGTCTGGTGTTGAAACATAAGCAAGAGATGATTAAATCTGTTTAAAAAAGCAGCCTGTCACAAGGTGGCAGCATGGAGGTGTGTATTTTATTTCTTATAAGTTCCTCTTATAAGGCCCATTCAAGCATGTATCCTTAATGTTCTCATGTGTCTCTTTCTTTTCTTACTCACACACACACTTTACCAATGTCTTTATAATTTCTGTTTAAGATACACACACAAACCTTTGGGTAAGAATATGAATCTGCATTAAACTGTAATAATATTATATTTCTGGATCTCAGCAGCGCTGCAGCCAGGGCAACTGTAATGTTTTTCTTGAGGCAATCCCCTACTCAACGGCTAAATTTAGCAACAAACTCGTATCCACAGCTGTAGCTGGATACAGCTGAATGGGCTGCAGCCTAACCTGTTCATCTGCTGTTTTATCTCGAGCCCACTGCCTCGCGATCTTACTAATTTGATGAGAGCAGCAGAAATGCGTATACTTAATCTTTGTCACCAGAGTGGGAGATGATGTTTAGGTGTTTGGAGTGTTATATAGATTTGGTTTCCAGTGGTGACCTCTCCTGTTCCTCTTTGAGACACTCTGGCTGGCCTAGTCTGACAGCTTGTCAAAATATTCTAGTCAGAAATGAAGTGTGGGCGCAAGAGGTGGGAATGCCAGAGATGACACAATTCTGTTTTGTTTTAGTTGTTGTTGTAATTCAGTTTAAAAGTCTCTTACTTATGGCAGCTCAACTGGACATGGTCATGGTCACAGCTTATGGCTTTTTGTATTATTTTTGAGATGTATGAATTTACCATGAGTTTGAATTTTGTTGTATTACACTGTAGCTTTTACTTAGCTGTCTGATTTATGTCCAGAAGCGCAGCCTTGTCACATGTGTAGTTAATGTTGCTTTCATTTTATGAGAGACCACTAAATTCTTGCAAAATAGGGGGTCTTTGAAGTGCAGCTCCTTCCAGTGATTTTCTATGGCCGTAATCAGTATCATTATCACCACTTGTCGGCTGGTTATTCAAATGATGATTATGTCCAGGATAATCAGGTTTTTATATTGATTCTTTTTCAATTTAGTATAAAATACTGGGGCTGTTGTTTTTGTTTTCAAAAATTAAATGCTAAGAGTACCATTTTACTGTTTTTCTCCTTCATCATACTGCTAAATGCTAGCTGGAAGCACTGTGTAGGAATGTGTCCTATTTGATTAGGCGTGACTAATCATGCGTTACACCTCTGTTAACTTTCATGCCTTATTGCAATAACCATGTGTTTTTCTTTATCTTAAAGCGTGTGTTTCTGTGTGTGTCATTGGTGACTGCAGGAGGATTGTTCTGCACTGGGGTATGAATACCCAGTAGTGACAGGAGGTAGGAGGCCCTCTCCGCTGTCCTTAGCCCTTTAGACACTCAGGCTTTAGAATAGTGTGGTTGTCACTTTGTATCTCATAAAAGTTGTTACTTAACAACAGTCAGCACATATTTCCTAAACTGTCAAGTTCCATCTCTGAATAACATGTGAAGTTTTGTTTGGTAAAAGTTCTCCTAGGGCCATGGCTATTGCTTTCCCTCTTTCTTAAACAGCTCATTACACGTCAGAATGTGCTGCATCAATGTTAAACTTGGCAGAAATCCTGATCTGATTTTTCTTTTTCTTTGCCTCTCATGGAGTTTTCATAATAAATTACAGCAGGTCTTGAGGCAAAAGAGAATATGATGGATGTAAGCCCTGACATGCAGTAAAGTGTCACACTTGCTTTGTCACACAACTTCCTGTGTAGGATGTGGTCAGGGAATATTTACCCAAAGCATCTCTAATTCACAAGTCTAAGGTTATCCTGGTGAAGAAGGAAAGTTCACCAAAGCTTTTAGTACATTTCTGCGATTTTGTGGTCACTCTTGTAAATTTAATGTAGAGGGAAATTTTCTCTTTCATGCTTGACTGATCTTTCAGAAATGCAGGAAACTAGGTCCTGACTGGGTTTGATGCAGGTATTGTTTTACAGCAAAGTATAAAACACACATAATGTTTGAAAGTGTAGTTTTTTTAGCTTACTTTCTCTTTAATCAAACTTATCAAATTTCCTTTAATTGAAAAAAAAAAATCACTCCTGGCTTTTCATATTTCTTTTGGCACCATAGAATCAGCTGATTGCATATTGTTCCCTATATTTATTGATTTCATCATGGAGAATATATATTGTCCACTCAGGCTGGATCAACCTCTCCACAACTTCAGTTTTGACCTCATTTCTTATTGTTCAGACAAACTTACACTTTTCTTCTTCTTCTGTATTTTTGTGTTTTTCTGTCTTTCTATTTCTCTTCTTGGTTTCTGCTGGTAAAAAAAACAGCATTTGTGTATATCATGATCTACAGAATTCTGTCTGCTGTGTCCTCTTAGATTGTTCCTCTGTTATTTTTAGATGTCAGGTGTAGACTGACCTAAGGCAGGACCACCAGGCAAAAGGTTGGAGCTGGTTTTATCTGTCAGAATGGTGGGGTCAGGGATTTATTAACAGCAGTCTGACCACATTATTGAGCTGCCTTGTTTCTATATGTTCTACAGGCAGAGGCCATTCAGGGTCACAGAAACAGCAGCCGGCAACAAAATGGGAAAAATCTGTTTCATAAGCTTGGTTTAACCCCTTTTATTTAGCGCTTGTGTAACAGGACTATCAAAAGCTTAAGCTCAAATTGCTGTAAAGCGATGGGTCATTCACTGTAAACAGTCATTGTTGGATGCCAGAGCTGTGGACTGTCAAGAATGTCACAATACCGTAAGATTTTCATAAAATGGTTCTGATTACATTTCCAATTAATTGCTCATTTGCTCAGTCTGTTCTATATAGTATACTGTATCTCAGTCAATCTTGTGACATAATCTGAGTGCACATGTTACGTGTTGAGTACTTAATAGTAAATGTACGCATTTTTGAGGTTTTCTCAGAGAGGATAACCGAATAAAGTGGTATATTAATGAAAAATATGAAAAAATATAAAAAGCGACTTACAAGTGAGGGACATCGCTAAAGCTTCAGTGCAGAAGGAGAACTTGGCAAAAGTACACAGTATTACATACGGTGGCTCAGAGAGGTCAACACACTGCAACTTAAGAAAAGACATGCAAATACACAAAACGCAAACAAATTCAGAAAACATCTTCATCAATTTGACAACACATGCGCTGCAAATACACACAACACAATGGAAGTGTTTCCAGGGGACACTAAAAAGCGATAGACCTGGCTGACACTTGTTGTTCAATGCCCACTTGTGACTTTTGAAGTTAAAAGCATTGAAAAACATGTGCATCCCAGTCAGGCTCATCACTTTTTCTTTTGAAGTTATTTTTTGCCTTAATTCTGATAGCGAGAGTGGGAGAGAGATAGGAAAGTCAGAGAGAGAGAGAGAGGATGATATGGAGCAAAGGGCCACGGGTTGGACTCGAAGCAGGGTTGCTGTGGTTAGGATTACGCCTTCATGGTACACGCTCTACCAGGTGACAAGTTCTGCTACTTTTATATGTTAAAATTAAAATCCCGCAATGCTAACAAGGAATTTTCTATCAGACAAATTGGAAGAGAGACAATCTGGGGCAGAAAAACTCTCGTCTCATTCTGTTCAAAGAAATGCTGATGTGATCGATTCTGTTGAAGGCACATTAAAGATCAGTAAAAGTACAAAACATAGTTGTTAATTGGCAGCCTGACCCCAAGAACATTTTCAGTGTTGTTTAGCTGAATAAATCAGAGCGAAATCATGAGTTGTGAAGACTTTTTTTTTTTTTTTTTTTTAAGCTTAAGGGTCTAGACCAGGTCTCTTCACCCGTATTTGAACTCAAGTTTCTTAAAACAGTCTGGACACAGCATGTCAGGGCACAAGTGCAAGCATCTGCATCTTTCCACTGAAATGCATGCAGTAGAAAGCATTTCTGCCTAGCAATGCTTCTCTATGTGAACATTCCCTTAGGTATGACAAATGCACACAGGCAGGCGGGAGAATCTTCCGTTGAACAGGACAGATTATTCCGCTCCCTCCACTCACTCTCTCTTTCTTCAGATTAGTGAGCGTGCTCCCTGGGACTGTGTAACTCAGCCCTGTTTGGTTTAAGCACACTTTCTTTTACAAGCTGTGATGCTGAAATCCCTACATGGCCGCTAGATCACTGCTGTTTTATAATGGTCATATTCACTGACATTCACATGTGCATCTACTTCATCACATATTGTATCAGGAGCACATTTTATTCTCCGTAGATATTGTTCTGGCTAAACATTCCAGATATGTGGTGTATAGTCAACATTTCCCCATATTTAAAAACAAAATTTCATTTTATTACAGAGCATCTTTAGCTAAAGCCAAAATGCATCATTATGACATTATATTACATAAGAGCAGGGGTTCCCTGTCCTCTGTTTTTTGATTGTCTCAGCTCTCCTGCTCTGTTAGATGTGTCAGCAGGGACAACTGAAACGACAACTCCTCCTGAGCCCTGCTGTCTGCAGGGAATCTGTCATGTTCACTGGAGAATTAAGAATTGCAGCACTCGTTGCTCACAGATGTGACCTGTGTCTCTCTTCACTTTTCTGTTTCCGCATGAATTCCCAAAATAACTGAAATAGTATTTAGCTTTAGCCTAACCTTATATCCTACTCTATTTGTATTTGTACAACAGCTGTTTAAAACCTCCCAATTCGTCAGTTGAGATCATTCAGATCAGCTAAAGAAGACTTCTTCTTTGGCTAAAGTATATAAATATTGATGCTAAGATAACTGATAAAAAAACTGTTATTTTTTTGCTTCAGTTAATTATATCCTCATTACAATGATGAAACAGTCTGCCATTAAAAATGTTTAGACACAGCCTTAGGATGCAATAAGCTGCTAGAAAAGCATTACTACATCTGTCGATCAACACTTCAATCTGTCTGACCTCACATCGCTTTCTATTAACTCTTTTAAGCCTGTTCACCCACTCTCTCTCTCACTCACTCACACACACACACACACACACACACACACACACACACACACACACACACACACACTCACACACTCACACACTCACACACACTCTCTGCCTTCCCAACCCCCATCTCACGGATGTTATCCTTTTCACTTGGTTACTCAAATCCTCACTAATGCTGTTCAATTAAACTCTCAGTAAGTGGAACTTAAACCTCCATTGGACAGCTGCTCGACAATTACACATGATACCACTGTGCTCATTCTGTCCGCGCGGTTCTACACGACTCTAACAATCACCGCCTGCCACAAATGACCTTCTCCTGGCCGGTTGCCCCAGGAGGAGTTTCCTTAAGGTAACAGAAAGAGATGTACAGAGAGGAAGGCTCAGTTAGAGTGAAAATAAGTAGCTGAACTATCTGTGACTTCATATTCATGTGTATAGGTTTTTCCAGTTTGAAGGGCTCTTTGCTTTAAGAAGTAATATCCCTATTTAATTGCAGTTTTCAAAGGAATTTAGTTCTACAGAGGGCTGCAGAAAGCCAGTGCTTGATAAACTAGCTTAGACAGATCAGGCCTAGCACCCTACAGCAACTCTGGATGCCAGTTCATGTCCCAGTCCCAGCCTCCCTCGATGGAGGTCCCCAGACTGCCCCTGAGAACACATTAGTGAAAGACCGCATGAGATGCTCAGTGTGGTGACAAATGTCAAATTTGGGAGTCCTTTTCTCCTTTCAGTTGCTAAAGGCCCGCTGTGTAGAATTGATTGAAAAAGGCTGTGTCTATTTTTTTTTTTTTTTTTTTTTTTTTTAGAGCTAATGCTGCCGTGGTGGTGAGGGATCACTGGACATGACAGTACCCCACAATACCGCTGTGGTCAGAGAAAGTTTCTAATGCTCTGTCGATCAGAGCTGTTGTCTTCCCCTCTCTGCCACTGTGCTCCCTAGCTGCAGCGTGTGGGCTGTAGTTTGGGAGAGGTCAGATGTCTGAGCTGAAACTCCCGTACAACAAGGACAGACTCCAGAGGTTTCATTATGGTATGGCATCATTGACTCCTAAAGCCTCGTCATGATCAGGCCTTCAAGAATGACTGGAACAAAACCAATAATTTTAAGTGTGTGTGTGTGTGTGTGTGTGTGTATATTTATTTCCACAGCTTGTATTTACAGCTGCTTGCTTGTGTTCACAGTATAGTTGTTGGGTTACATGGTGAATTGTAATCTTAATATTGTTGTCCTCAAGTCTTGTTTTCCTTCGCCGTCTGCTCACTCCTGGAAAAAAACAAAAAGGGCTGCTGTTGTTGGTATGAATTTTACTCTGCTGTAGTCGTGATCAGTGAAACACATGTTCGGCCATATATATACAGCTTTCCTCTCCTCTTCCTCCCCCGCACGTTGAATGAAGTGCAGGGCCCTATCAGTGCTCTGCATTCGCTCAACATGATTGAGTGTCTGAGAGGGATTTTAGCAGCTCAGTAGATTTTTGGATAACCACAAATCAGGCACTTAATCAAAGCAAGGAGGGGAAGGCCACGACACAAGGGAGGACATTGTGATAATGTGTGGAGTGGGAGGAGATGGATTTCTTTTCTTTAGGCTGAGGTTTGTTCAGCAATGCTTTCTAACAACCAGCTACTGAGTCCTATACTAACAATGGGAACTGATAGGATTTGGTTTTCAGGTATTGTTCAATTGTTTCCCTCTGCATTGATACAAACATGATGAGCACATTCTGAGTCACCCCTGCTGTGTGCACCCTAAACACAATGTCACTAATTAGCAATTTAACAGCAGCACACTAAGGCTTTATGTAAAGATCAGAGTTTCTTATTTTTAGCTCAGCATCCTTTATAACTGATTTATCTTGTGACTAACAAAGAATAGAGGTTCTTTCCGAATTTGCTCCAGCAGACTGCTGATTGAACATAAAGCAGCCCATGTTTCAGGCCAGTATTCATTTGATAACAGTGTTGAGAAAAGAAACCCTGATGAAAGTGTCTAAGCATTTGTTCCGACCGTCTTTGACTCTGGGTTCAGAGGCAGGCCAGGAGGCAGTGTGTCCTCTGCTGTGCAATTTTATGTGTCGTGCTAGTTAAAAGTTCAGTAATGACATAAACGCAGAGGTAGTTTATGGAACATGAGTGGCACGCAGATGAAACGCCTCCCCCTTCAGCCATGTCATGACTGCACCGCCGGAGTGTGACATGCTGATAAGTGGGCACGTGTAGAACAAGGTCACAGGTTTCTAACAAAAGAAATGTAAAAGGTTTCACCATCATCATCTTTTCTGGTGACAGCAGTAGGTGTAGACTCTTAAAATGTCTGTCTGGCATGCTCACAGTGACGGCTGCTAACATTGGGATTTTTTTTTTTTTTTCAAAAGAACCATACATGTCATCATGCAGTGATAAGGTGTCTGTCATCTTTAGTGATTCTCTCTTCTGTTTATCTGGTGTTTTGGTCCTTTTTTTGTTTTCCAGATATAGTCAAAGGGGATGAAACGCTTGTTGTCAATCTGAAGAAAGTTGGCAAACGTGCCTGTTGTGAATTATTAAATCATAGTAAGTGTGACAGGCATGGGTTATTGGATTGCGCATATTTGTTGCTCACTCTGTTGGAATATTTTTGTAGCTGTTTATAGCTCCTAGTGTATTTATTAATTACAAGGCGTTGGTGTATGCGTTGTGTAATTTTAATTTTAGACATTTTCACGTGTTAAAGTGAATAAAGATTATAAGTAGAGAATATAGGCTGCTGCTGAGTGGTTTTCATCTGGTGGTGCAATATGTAACAAATGGTTATTTTATTGATTCATTTTGGTGATGGATGGCTAGTCTGTCAGATGATGCATGCTTGTATTGATTACTGTACCTTGCATTGCACACCAGTCAATAAATGTGTAGATTTTCAGATGGAGATAAATCAAAGGTCAACAAAGGAGTTATATGGTTTGGTAATGACAAGACATCAGTCGTCACATGGTTTCAGTGGCCATGAAAAGCTGTGGCAGGGTTGTAAAAGCCCCAAAGATGTGCTGGGTATGTTTTAATAATGCCAGTACTTGAATATTATTAGGCTTGCCTTTGACTGGATGTTTCCATATCTGGCTGGGGCTGTTGGATTTTTGTCAGGCATGTTATGTAGGCTTTGCATGGATCACAAGACTGACACTGTATCTGCGCAGCCTGAGTTCCTGTCTCTGGCCTCTCCCACTTCTCAGTACCTTCCCCATATCACGACTCCTGGGGGGCCCTGGAGCAGAGGGGAGTGAATTGTGGCATCATGTTTCCACGGCAGTGGTGGCGGGTGCATGGATTGTACCCTGTTATAAAGAGAGTCTGTCAAGACAAGCAGACAGAGATGATGGAGGGAATGACATCTGCCCCAAATCTGTTCTCTGACACCCTGACCCAAAGTGTTGGACATAACCCCGCAAAGGTGACAAGGCTCATTGGTTTTGCCTATAAGTGTCTTCTGCCGCTCCTGTTGAGATTGATGCAAACATACACCGAGTGTAGTGTGGATACTAGGGCATCTCTTCTAAACTCCTCACTCTGTCTTGGTTTAAATAAGGAGCAGTTGAAAGGCCCTTTTGAGCTTGGCTTGTTTGCTCTCTGCACACATTGTGAAATTTAAATTAGATTTCAGTTGAATTAAACCACCTTTCCCCTCAGGGTTCTATTTAAGTCCAGGGACCAAAAGGTCATAGCTCCAAGAATAGGGCTGTCAGTTAGCAACAGCCTGTTTGCTGGATTCCTTTGATAGAGGTTGCTTCTTCGACTACTTTACTATACATGACTGCTCCTGATGGCATCTCTTTTAATTATCTCCTTGGCACACGAGCTGGTCCACTCAGATAAGCTTCAGTATTATATTACTGCGAGCGGGTGTCTCATCTACTGTCTCTTCAATCTGTAGCCACCGTTGCGTTGAGTCCAATTACTGTGGTGTTTACTTTCAGCCTCCAACCATTATCATATTTTTACTGTTCACTTGTACCTGCGCCTCCTCTGTTCACCTAAGAATGCTTTTATTGTTCATCAGACCAGTTTCTAACAGCCAATAATAACAGAAATTATTCTGTAGTTAGCTAGTCGGGCATCATTAAAATTTCTTTCTTGATCAAAAAGACTTGACAATATGCAAGATTAAATTATTTCTTTTCATCACTTTCAATAATTTATTTTAAAAACAAGGGCAAATTAACAAAAAGACAGCATCTCAGATATGTCTGTGTGTCTGCCTTTGACATATATTGTCACAGATAAAGTTACATAATGAATATTTCATGGGCAGTTGAACAGACCCACGTGAGAGTCCCCTTCTCTGGGGCCATAGGCTATTGCAAAGTCCTGACCAGTGAGCATTCAGCTTCCCCCTTTTCTCCTGACAGAATAAACTATATTAAACCGCACTGCAGGGTAACAGACGGACAAAGAGGAGCACAAAAAAATGCACTACTTTTTTTCTTAAGAGAGCTGCTTTAAACACAACACATTTCAATGCCTTGCTCTCTCACGCTGCTGTAGCTCTCTGAATATTCCTCCTCATAGCTTCTCTTCATATCCCTCCCACCACATTCCCTCCCTCTCTTCCTCTTTCTCTCTCTCTCTCTCTCTCTCTCTCCTCCCATCTCTTGCCTGTGTGCACCGTGCCGCTTTATGCTGAGCACAAGGCATACAGATGTAAGTTTAATACAGGCAACGGTCAGAGCTGGGACGTGAATATGAGGTTGCCCTTTTGCTAACATGCAGTAGTATTCAGTAGAATATTCAGCAGCAGCGCAACTGTCAAGGTGGGCTCAGAGAGGGAGATGAAAACCTCCTGCAACTGTCTGCCGTGTTTTATTCTCTCCATCTCTTCGTGTGGATCTTATGCATTTCCACTCTTAAAGCTTGGAAGCAAGAGGTGTTATCTCTGGCACTGAGCTCAGCATTAAAAGGAAATTGCAAGACTCTAAATCTGCTTGTCAGCCTCTGATGAGCCTCTGATTAATAGATAAAGCGAGAGGAGAACACCCGGATGAATCAAGGAAAAACTTGCAGAGGGAAATCCGTACAAGCCCTGCTTTTTTTGGACTCTGGTTTGTAGAAGATTTTGATTCTTTTTTCATTTTCTGCATTGTACTGGAACTGCGTTTTATGTATCTGAAGTCTGCAGTGATTGCAGATTTGTTTGTCACACTAGCTGAGGCAGAAATGCTCTAATGTTGTGCTTGGATTTGGACTTCCTGAGAGAGGATTTTGTTTTCACCTGATCAGCGGTCCTCCTGTGTTTAAATACTGTCCTCCTGTTTTTTTATTGAACATTGTGAGTTGGTCCGTCACTTTAGAGACTTTAGAGACAGTGATTTCTACCAGAGACACAGTTTTTGAGGCTAGATTCGGAGTAATTGCGTCCTACAGACTGAACAGTCTCACTCTCTTCAGTGGATCCTCAGGCTTTCCACCTTTGGGACTATCTGCCGTTGGGACAGACGGTCAAAATCCAGGATGCAGGTGTCATTAGTGTGCACGGACCATCGCGGAGGGGTGAGCCGCAATACGGAGGACCGGCTAAACCGACAGAACGCCAATAGCCCCAACACAGGCACCCGCAGCAAGTTCAGAGCAGTGGCAATGGTGGCTCGCAGTCTTGGACAACTCTCTGTTCAGAGTGTGCCTTCCTCCAGCGAGCAAAGCATGAAGACTGGCATGAAATATAGGTAGGGCATGTAAAAACTGTTAACTGGTAGTTATATATTTGGCCCTAAAACTTTCGGTCTGATATTACAAATTTAAAGGAATCTTAAAGCAGAGGGTTTGCCTCCTTCTGTTATAATATATGTTAACAGATGACCATCAAATGCTTTGGCTCATGGTACAATAAATCACAGAGGACGGCCTGTTTTTCCACTTTGACATACAATAGTTAGTCTAAGTCAGTTTATCTTCCTTATGCCTTCCTGTCAAAAGTTTCAAACCCCACCAGTTTGAGATTGATGACAGTTGACAGAAATGCTTCATCATGACAGTAACTAATTGATACACCTCCCCAAACTTGAATTTGTTTATCAAGTGGGATCTCAAAAAACGACTAGATCTTGGAAGTAGAGCTTTGCAGTTTGTAATTTCATCTGATCTTATTTAAGTGGTTGACATTTAGTTAGTGGCAGTCGATGTCTAATCTGTTGTGTGCAGGAATGAAATGAATAAGCTATACAAAGTACAGTGAGCCGCATTTGTTCAGATTTAAAGGGGGAACTAATTAGTATTTTCCCAGATTAGTCTTCTGAGTGAGAGAATATTGTTCTCATAAAACATCATTTGTTTGTTTACCTTTCACTGGTCTTAGTCTTGATTTTCTTTACAGTGTGGGTTTATACTGATAATTATCACTGCGGTTCTTTTTTTGAACGTATAGCAGAAAAATTCAGATTAGCTGCATTTCCATTCATTGAATGAAAAGCTACATAAGTCAGTTGTCACTATTAATAATTTTGTCGTATTGAATAGCCTCTCTAAATGGACAGAAAAACGAACAGACACTTTGCATAATGATAGTTTTTGCCCACAACATTGTATGTTGATGTGATGCTGTGTTGAATTTGTATCCCACCTCTTCAGTTTTGCATTTTATTTAAGAGAAATTATATTGCTTGTTTGTGTGTAGAAACCCTAAGGGACATGAAAAGTAATGACCGTGTTTTATCTACCATACGCCATATTTAACATTTAAGCAGAGGTTCACGTGCAGAAAAGCATTTGTAACAAAATGCAAATGCCGTGTCTCTAATCGTGTGGTGAATTATTCAAATTATTCAGGCTTTTATACAACGGCTGGAAAAGGAGCAGAAGAAGATTATGAAGTGGAATATCTTTAAAACATATTGAGGTGCTGAGCCTAGGGGGAGAGTGGATGGCAAATTGAACAGAATTGGAGGACAACAAATTGTGAAGTCAGTGTCAGAGTGAGGAAATGAATGCACATTATTTTCCAGCGTGGTAAGGTAGTGACATTATGATCTGCGACAAGCTGGCCATTAATGCGATGTATCTGCTTGAATCTGTGACTTTATTCAACCTGTCAGGTTTAGAGTTATTTTGCAATAATAACCTACAGTGTGTGTATTTCCCACCTGTCAACTCAACTTCTCACTAAAGACTATTTGTTTGGCATGAATTTTAATTGAAAAGGACAAGCTATCACCAAAATTCATGTAGTAGATTCTGGCACAGCTGCAACCATTACTATATAAATGTTTAGAGTGCGTTGTCATTCATATTATTAATATTCTGACCAGCAACTTAATCTTGTTTGTCATATAAAAATATCGATTAATATTGTAACATTCATCAATGTTTCTCACCTTGGTTTGAGTAGCAGTGTTACCAAGGCGTACTGTCTTTTTGCTTAAGGTGTTGCCAGTCATTGTGATATAAAATGAATACAATTGAACACACACACATGTATTTGTTTCTTCAGCGGTATCAAAACCACATCCGAAATATCACAATATAGAGGCTTAAACAAAAGCTTATATAAGCTGTTCTTAAACTGTTTAATTTTACTCTTAAAAATTATAATTGGGACAAAATATTTCATTGGGTGTTTGTACTATGATCTTTAAGGGTTGTCACGCAAGTGGTAAATGATTTGATTTTAACTGTAAATTTTGAAATCAACCGTTTATTTTTAAAGCCCCAAACCTAAAGAATAAAAAGTGCAAGGTGACATTGTGCCTTTTAAGGAAGAATTCTTTTTTTTCCATTATGCAAATTAATGGCATTTGATTGTTGACTGAGAAATCAACACTGGGGTCAATCTGAGGAAACACATTACCCTTCCTCTGTGCTCTTGTCTGAAAGCACACAACAATCCCCTGCATCTGATTTGCTAGCGGCAGGCTTGCCATGTTGGCACACTGTCATTATTGAGGCTAATGATATTGAATGAGTAAAATCATTTTCAGCTCGGGGGCCAGCGGCTGTTTGTGCTCTTCACTTCTGCTGTGTGGTCCAAAGTACATAACGGGCTCTGTTTGTGAACCAGGCTTGTATCTGATGCAAACTGAAGGTATTCCAGCTCTTAATGCAGCACGAGGCTCAGAGATTGATGCACTGAGGGTACAACATAGTGTTTGTGGTTTTTAAGAAAAGGAATGAAAGGGAAGGAAGGAGGAGTGAAAGGCAAAAAGGGAGAGTGCTGAGGTTAATGCTGGTGTATGCACTATGCCTAAGAGGAAGTACAGTAGGCTGGAGTGGTATGTGTTCCTGTCACTGTGTTTCAAATGTGTCTCTTTGAGTTGAATCTTGCAAGCCCTTTAACATTGCCACTTAATTCTCTTCTAATCCTTGAGCGCAAGATTTTTTTTTTCTCTGTTACATTCAGTTTGAAATTTTCATTTTGCCCTTTTGACAACTGACGAAGTTAGTGGTTTTATAACTGTGCCCCAAAAGAATACAGTTAAAGCTGCCTTATCCACTCAACAAAACTTTCCACGATTATCCACACTGCAGAATGGCAGTGTGAAATTCAGATCAGCCTCATTTGCATTCAGTCCTCTCTGTTTTCCTTGAATGGCAGCCTTGATATTGAATCAAGACTGTCAGTCTACATCTGTGAGCAAGGATGCATGTTAGGTTCAAAGTGACCTCACCCACAAGGCCAAGGAAACTATCAAAGTGACTGTCTTTTCAAGGTGCGGAGGGATTGCGGCAGCTTTCGTGGGCAGCTTCGCCGCAGACTGAGCCGTTCTGTAATGGGACACTGGGTCTGCGTGGCATGACTGGTTAAAATCATCAAGCTCAGCTGTGAGAGCCCGCACCTCCTCTAAGGAATGATTAAATGGCTTCAGTCAGGACTGAATTAATGATGCACACAAAATGGCTTATGATTATGTAAAGTAGTCTTGCTGAGGGAACGGAAGAATATCTGTGAGATTGGGGAGACTGTGCAGGTGGAGAGTCAATCCCATAAGACCCCTTCCCTTTCACAGTCCGGTATCTGCTCCTCTCTCAATCAACTAAACCCAGGGAGGGTCTTTAGGGAATGATTCACATTTACTTTGCTTCAGCGTAGCAAATAAACTGCTGCAAACTAATGCCAGGTTGAATTAGTTTGAATACATACTACTTTTCAGTTGCACTACCATTTCTGTGCTTTATGCAGATGAAATTTAAGAGCTCACCATAAACTACCGTGGATAACAATTGTAGGAGTTTTTTTTGTTATTATTATTATTTTTTTATTTTTTTGGTCAAAGCAAGCTATTGTTCTTTGCCACACTTCATTTTCAGCTACAAAAAAATTCTGCTGTTTTGCACTCAGTATCATTTACTGCAGTGAACGTGTAAATCAGAGCTGACTCACCTCCTCCCCCAGTGTAAATCTACAAGTAACTCGCCTTAGCCCAGACTGTCAGTGGGATTCCTCACATCTCTGGAGGTCCACTTTTGGTTGTAAAGTTGACAGTGAGTCACAGCCCTAGTATATTGCTACTGGCAGTGTTGTGTAAGAGGATGGCATTTAAATCCCACCACAGTGTTGTGTGAGGTTGCGATGTATCATTATCAATGACTGAGATAAGACGCTACTCCAAAAAAAAAAAAGAAGCCCATCCCCCTGAGTTGTCTTTGTTTAGTGCACCTTGAAGTTAGTTGGTGTAACAGATGGCAGAAATAACAAAGAGAGAAATGTGAGGAGAGTGTCAAAGATGTACAAATGAAACGTGCAACATTTACACATAATTATCAGTATGCAAGTTTAGTGTTTGCCTGTTGTTATTAGCTGTGATTGCAGAATGAACAGTGAATTGGTGATGCTGAACTATGGGAATATGTGTTTCCTTGCTAGGGAATGTTTAAGAAAGATGAAACTGAGCATCGATATTCTTTTACACAAACGTAAAAGCGTGCATCGCCCAGTCTTGGGTGACAAAAGCCGTGGGTGTGAGATTTGGGGCGTCGTGAGTGTGGGTGCATGCTGGGACGTTCTCCTGCGTTCTGAGGGCTCTCTTCATCAGGGAGCCAGCTTTCCACAGCCTGCACTCCCCCTTGAAATATGAATCATAAATAGACCACGGTAGTTGAATAGAACACACATACAGCAGTACATTTTGGCCACTCTGATGTAAATACTAACTAACACTCATCCACAGCACAGATTTCAGGCCACAGTAGCCACTTTAGGTACCATCTTAAATGTGCACAGAACATTCGCCATCTGTTTGCTCTGGGCATGTGGAGAGAAATTGCCAAACGTTGGGGTGGTTCATTTATTGATGGAGGCTTGTGTTTCACTGTATGCACTAAGGTTTTGTCTGTGTTGGTGTATAGAAAGCGAGTCAGATGGGGGGCGAGGGGGGGGGTTGTTGTGTATCAATTTGCCTATGTGTCTATAAGCGTGTCTGCATGTGAGAGAGACACTTGTGTTATGTTGAAGGAGAAAATGAAGACAGCTGTTCTTTCTTTGCCTCACTGATAGAGTTTAATTAGAGGCCTGTTCGTGTGTGTTTGTGTGCGTGCGTGTCTTAGCACCACTCATTTCACTCTGCATGTTATTTTCTTAAACGCTCTAGAAATGGCCTAGATTTATTAATTCTACCGTACACTGCCAAGAAGAGCCAAGTCCTTTGTTTTAGTCAGTCAGTTTCATACTGTATGTGTGCAGGAATTTCATTTTGACTTTCGTTTGCGTTGCATTTTATTTTCCTTAGGGGTTACACATGATTGTTGGGCTTAGTGTAGCATTGCTAAAATACAGATTTATTCCAAGGTTTGTGTGCATGAATGCTCGACAAGATTATTGAGAACAGCCACACTAGACTGTTATTCTTCACACAGCAAGGAGAGGTGTTTGGATTTATAAATGAGCGCTGAATCAACAGACTTGTTAGATTTAGATTTTCTTTCTGCATGAGAAGCATTTGGACTGAATGTTACGTAATGTCTAAGTCAGTGATGTAAAACAAATAGAAGTGAGGCTTCAACTTACTTCAGAAAGTACTAGAGCACAGGCCAGCAGGCAAAAATCCCATCTACCCCACAGGATCATGCTTAGTCATGTGTATTTTGAATATTTAACTTCTTCATTTTTTTTAAATTAGGCAGATGGACCAATTTTCTTTTCTTTTTTACAGTGTCCAATGCAAGCTCTTTTTTATCAGCAAGATATCCTCTTAAAGACTTGTTAGTACAGTTTGGGCCTTGATTTAACCGTGTTTTGCTTATTTGTTATAAGGGTCTATAAAATTCCAGAAAATAGTGACAAATGAATGCGTTATTTTTGAGATATTCAGTTTATAATCACAGAAGTCTAAGAAAACAAGAGAATATTCAAGTCCAAGAAGCTGGAACCTCAGAATTTCAGCAAATTGTTTTATTTTCAAAATTGTTGCAGATTAATTTTCTAGATTGATTGATTAATTAACTAATTGTTGCAGTTCTATTTGTAATTCTGTTTGCAACCTTCTTCCAATGCATTAAGTTCAGATAGTTTGTACCTTTACAGACATGTATGTCAATTTTTCCATCAAATTTAGGATCATGAAATACATTCAGTTTCCTTAGGCTACAGTACTCATTTTTAAAAGGTGTCAGGATGTTAGAGCTCAAGGATACAGTAAATTATTTAAAAAAAATTGCAGAGACTTGGAATCCCCCACAGGTGTTAGTAAGTCTCCCCATCGCTCCTCTCCAACATATAGCAGAAGATTTTCCGTTGCTTAGGGCACTGGCAGATTTATCCCCAGACAAGAGCCTCTGAAAACGCCTGAGTTAGAAGAAAAACAAATTCAGCCTAAGGAAATCCCTCTGAGCCAACAATCTGTTTATGTGTAAATCAAAACTGCCATTTTGCCATCAATGCCAATAACTCTATGTTTCTGGCTGCTGTATGTATGAAGTTGTTTCTATACGCAAAATGAAATCACATTTGACATTGTGTTCTCAAGCTGCTGTCAGATACGATGCTGCAAGCTAACACCAGTATACAGTGTATAACTGAGCGTGTGTTCATTTAAAAGTCTCCATGAGAGGAAATTGATTTTTGTACAGAAAAAGGTACAGAATGTACAGAAAAAAACATCCTCAAGACATGAAGAAAACTGTGGGACTGAAATATGTAGCCTGAAATGAATCACATGGCATTTTTGACCAGTTAAGTTCATATTTTCCATATATTGCAGTTAGTCTGAGCTCACTGTAACAGTCTTAAGCTATGCGTGGTGCTTCTTTTTGGACACAAACCAGCCTTTTGTGTTGCCTGTGAGAACATACTTATTTCTGTCATCTTAACCTTACCACACTAACAGAAAATCATGGCTGACACTCAAAAAATAACTGCCTGATTTGTATGAAGACTTGCATACCCCAAGCTCTGACAATTACAATTTAGTGGATCCTCTGTAAGGGTGTAGTCATGTGTTGCTGTGTGAGCAGTTCAACATTTTGGTAAATATTTATTTACTTTCTTTTGGAAAAAATAGATGATGAGATTGGTGCCACTCTCATATATGTGCGTTAAGTATAACGCTAGCTCCAGCAGCTACAGAGACTTTCCTTTTTTATATTTTTGTTTGTGTATGGATTAGATAAACAGGATATAATGTATTAATTAGTGAGCTTTTGAGGTACTGGTACTTATTTCTTGTCTAGTTTGGACATAACTAGGCTGGCTGTTTTTCCCTCTCTTGCAGTCATTATGTTGAGGTAAGCAAATCAGTTCCTGGCTCTCACTTCATACCTCTTTATCGACCCTCTCATCTGGCTGTCTGCATGAGAGCAAATTAGTGTATTTACCAAAATGTAAAAGTCTTCCTTTAAAGCAACACTTGAACTCCCAAAAAAAAGTCTATATCCATTCACCTCCGGTTTCAACTCGGCCCCCGCAATTCCAGCTCGTGCTTTATTTAAAACAAGAATCGAGTCTTTTTGTTTTGATTTACTGAAAAAAGGTCGTCCGGCTGGCAGCAAGTGAATAGAGGCTCATGGTGGAACGCTGGAGGATGTGCACAACAAAGAGCACAACCATTCATGTTTCAACCAATGAGGTGAATACTAAGGTAAATAGGAGGCTATTCGATAAATAGGGATCATATGCTATATACCTGTACAGTTTCAAATGATACAGAGAAGCAGATAATAATGAAATTTTAGTCTGGGGTGAAATGTTCCTTTAATCGCTGTTAATGTGTGTGTAAGCAGCTTTTCAGGACAAAGTGGTTCACCCTGTTCCTTTTTTCTTATTGCCTAGTCAGGACAATTTTAATCCAGTATCTTAAATTCTGCTCTGTCGCTCCATCCCTCCCTCCCTCCACTCCTTTTAGTGAAATGGATGTTACATAAACTTGAATGGAGGAGGAAACCACCTTCAGCCAACACGAGTTAGTGGAATTCGGCGTGTGCGTTTTTCCCAAGTTGAAGCCACGGGTGAGGCAGTATTAATAGTTCAGCTCAGTGAACATATCTCTCAACACGTTTCTCTTTACAGCTCTGTGACCTTGTTTGCTCATTCATCACCCTGTCCTGTCCGCTGACTTTACCGTGACTTTAAGCCCTTTCTCCCACTCAGTCCTCCCACTCCATGCCTCTAGTCCTTCACTGTATTTGCTTATACTAAACCAGTTTATGAATTTTCTGTTGTTGAAATGATAATTAGAGAATTGAAGAACTGCTTAGGACCATCTCATCTAAATCCTCAACCATAGTTTTAAAACACACAGTTAAAGCTGATTTGACATGATCAGCATTTAGGTGATGCCCTGTATAAATGATGACTTAAATGGTGCAGCAGTAGACTGAACGCATCACTAACTCACATCCTGGGAATCTGTTGAAAACTGTGGTTTTTGCTGAGACATAGGGTGTGATCTTGGATACATATTATGAGACAAGAGACCAAGTTTATCGTGAATTAGATTTAGAAGACATGAGGCATAATAATGGATAAAAATCCATTCATATCAGGACTTGCCATCATACTCTAGATACATGAGCTGTCCCTCCGTCTGTCCCATTCTCCTGAATGCGATATCTCAGGAATTCCTTCGGGGGATTTCTTCAGATGTTCATCTGGACTCAAGGATGGACCGATAGGAATTTGGTGGTCAAAGGTGAAGGTCACTGTGACCTCACAAAACACATTTTTCACCATAAATCAAGAATTCATACTCTAATTACAAATCTAATCACAAAACATACCTTTTACTGAGTTCCTTCAAAGTCTTCACTACCTAAATTTTAGGAGTCTCTGACAGACATGGATGTAAACGACAAACTGACTGGTTGGCAGAGGCATGCAACGATGAGGCGCTAATTCTAGTTAAAATTGTATTGATTGGTCTAAAGGGGTCACCACAGTATTTGTTTAGAGGTAATTAGGGGGCAATTGATTGACCCAGGAGAGGAGGGTGTCATTCATAGGAAATTGAAGACGTACAGTTACATTTATTCTTTATTTGTTATTGGGGCGTTACAGGGGTTAGATATTGTGTCAAAATACTTTTAAGCAGCTCTCACCTTATCTCAAAGTTTAGTTCATACATCAGAGTGTTTACAGGAACTAAATACACAGTTTGTTTTTGACATTCGTCAGTTACAAGAGTAACCAGCTGGTTTTATGTTGGTTATTCAGTGTAGATACTTCAGTTCCCCAGTGTGCAGTGTGGGCTAGTGGTGCCATGTGTCAAAGATGGGTATCTATTAATGCTTGCTATCTACTTGTCCTTTCTGTCCTTGTATGTTTGGTTGTTTTTGTGTGATTATTAAATTGTATTTCGCTGTTCAGAATATTATTTCCCATTATTTTGCCATTCTAACAACATGATTCATGCAGTTAGCAGTGCTTAAATAGCATTAACAGAATACAATGACTCAGCTACCAATAGGCATAGCAGTAGCTGAGGACTGTTTAAGTTAATGTTATGTACCGTCAACATATTCATTTTTATCTTTGCATACCTTCTATGATTGTGTTAATGCCCATTATTACATATCTTTCTTTCCTTGAGAGACAATAATTCAATAATCAGTAATCCATTGATCACTAATAGATGACTGAAATAGACTCTTAGGTGACCTCTGGTATTCCCTTTGTTATGCTGACCTTGATAGAAAGAAAACATATTACAGCTCCACTATTTTCCACAGTTAGCAGCACCGCTGAATGATTGGACATTCAGAATTCATTGTGTCAAGAAATAAAGTGTAATCCAATCTGTGTGTAAACAAGCCCCAAACAGATATCCAAGCCACCTGTAATCAAATAAACCAACAAACTAAAATGAAATGCCTCGCCCTGTCCCCTTAGGCTTTGTGCTGATTGGATCAGAAGGGTGATGTGGACAGAAACCACAGTGAAAGGTTACCTAGTATTTCAAAGCAAACAAGCATACTGGACAAGTACTATGGTCACTATGTGTCCTGTTCACTGGATCCCATCTGGCTTTGTCCCCGCTGCTGCAGTGGTGTTGCAGTCCTGTACTGTACCTGTCTCCTTTATTATTGAGGAGGGTGTGTGAGAGATGACTTTACTGTTGTGGTTCATGTCTGCTGAGGCTCAGCGGGAATCTGACCCCTGTGTACTTACAGGGCCTGGCAGAGGGTCATTGAAGCAACACACAATGCAGTATTCAAGGCCAGTCTAGTAAAATATTGAATACAACAATGTGCTGACAAAGAGACATCCTTACAATGAGAACAATGGCAAGGGCAGAGCTGTGTATTCTGATACCGTTGTTACTTATTTTTAGGTTTGGGGAAGTGCTTAAATACACTGGTACTAGATGTGCAGTCTTCATCGTTAAAACATTCTTATGCAACATTCACACAGTAAGCTTTGCTTTGTGATTACACATGCTGATGAAAATGGTACCACTCTTTTTTTTTTTTTTTTTTTTTTTTTTTTATACAGTTGCTCCTAGTTTATCTAATTAGACAGGTTAACTATGCATGTCAGTCATGCACGACATGCTTGTGCACCGTGTATTAACACATTTAGCAAAATGAATTTGTTTAATCACATTAGGTATTTAAATCTGGAACAGAGAAAGGCTTGAAACACACTCTAAGCTGAATGTACAGTAGCTCAACTGTGATTTAGAGATGAACCCTACAGTGTTTGCAGCTCATTTAAAAGACAATGCAGTCAAGCAGAATTTGTGAGTGAGTGAAGAAAATATTTGGCACTGCCATTTGACAAGTCCACCATTAATAACACACAAACTAACTCCACTAACAATTTTGGTCAGTAATCTGCTTTTGGTTTCGTTATCTCTGTTTATGATGCCGAGCAGCTGCCCCCTGGGGGGTATTTTACTCATGCAATTAAGGGGCTGTTAATTGTAGATCAGCTCCAGTGGTTTGCCAGAGGGGACTTGTGCTAACCTTATCCCCGCGGTGCAACACAAGGGCACGTAGTCCCATTAGATTCTCTTATCATTCTCTCTTCTCCCTCATGACTGTAAGGGACACTGTGTTTGCTTATAAGTCAGTAGGTTCCTATACATGACGTCATCAGGCTCTTGGATTCAAACTGTAACACGATTATAGACCTCACTGACCATATCAGATCTTTTTAATGAGGCTCTTTGTAGAGAATAAGTTGGACACAAATGCTTTACTTTCAAAATATACAAAGTGGATATGATTTCATTATTTCCCAATATCACTCAATCTGATGAAACTTCAGATGGCTCCAAACTGGGTTGATTTCTGATGTGATATGCTGTCACACAATCTAAATGAATGGGGAGACACTCCGAGCATCCATGGTGGTTCAGTGGAGTAAGAGCGTAACTAATGATGTTTGATGATTTATTGAACATTTAACTGGATTAACTCTTTTAACTATATGGAGAGACATCAAAAAGAAACTTAAAGCATTTGATGAGATTTTTTTTTTCCCACTACAACACAAATGTATGCTGCTTAGCCTACTTAGAGGGGATATGATTCTGTTGAGATTTCCATATATATTTTAAACAGTTTAGTCAGTGTTTTTGGACTTGGTGTTCAGATCACATTGAAAGAAGTGTTTTGTTAGTCATTCCAGCAATTCAGCAGTCTTATCATGGCTTCACAAAACACCCCCGCACACACACACATACACACATATACATACAAACACATAGAGTACCACTTATACATGCAGTCACAAGAACAGTCATGTAACATGCATCTGCACACACACACACACACACAAACACACACACACACACACACAAACACACACAAGCAACACACCTATCCCCTGTCTTCCTCTATATTCCTTTTCATTTCCACTGTATTTCTATACAGGCAGTCTTATAAAAATATATTAGATATCCTCCCACACGCTCACTTTGACTCCTGCTCATGTTACATCATCTCTGATGCCACATTTCGTTTATCTTTTTACACTGCCAGCACATCTCCTGAAGGAGGGTGACCAGACGTAGCACGCTTCATTCTCTGTCTAATCATTTCTGAGATCAGAGATACCTGAAGAAATAGAACTATTATGGTCTGGAGGTTTTCATTGATCTGAAGATACACTGAAAATTAAAGAAAAGATGAGTCATTTCAGTGATTATAACAAATCTGTTCTGATGTTGCCTTTTAACCAGGAGCCATAGATGTGTCAGAAACCTTTAATAGCTTGTACAAAAGGATCAAAGACCTAACCAAAGCTGTGATTGTCAGCAGAGGGGTCTGTCTGGACTCTGATAGGCTCAGAGATGCCAGCTTTAGGAGCAAGTTGTTGTGAGTAGTCAAGCTTCCGTGTAGCTGTAGGGGATTTTACTCAGATGGCGGCTGAGGGATCCTGGTGTGCTGTGAGAAATTTCAGTGGATGTCATGGTGGGCCTGTTTAAGTCCCATTTCCTGTCTCCTACTTTCTCCTGACATTTCTCTGCACACACATACTGCACATATGCACGCACACTCTCATTGTCAGCACACGTGTTACTGTCCTTCCTTACCCATCTGCTCGACGTGTGTCAGTGCTGCAGTAGAGGCAGTACAGGCTGGCTTCAAATCCACACAAAGTGCTGTTCTTCTCATCTTCCATGCCTGTAAGCTTCCACTTCAGTAAGAATCTTAAGAACAGACTTTTCTTCCATTACAAAAGTTTGATAGGGTTGTTTATTTTATATATTTATCAATCAAAGTGAGGAGTTTAAGTCCTTCTCTAATGGTCATACCCGCCGCCAGTGTGCAAAATATCACAAACCACTGCCACCTTAGTGCTGCATTAATGTTAATGTCATTTTCTCTGTTTTGACAGAAACCTTGGAAAGTCGGGCCTGCGGGTGTCCTGCCTTGGATTAGGTAAGAGCCTCTTAGATTATTGGGCACACTGAGAAGTTTTCTTCACCCCAAAGACTTTGCATAGCAGATTTGTGAGGCGAACTGATAACCCCATGGTGCTTTAACTTCAGATAGGGAGAAAAAGAGTGTGGGGAAAAGTTTAGTGGCAAGAAGTTATAAGGAATTATAAAGAAGAAGTTATAAAATAGCTAGATCTTGTTTCCTGTACAGTATGTGCAGTATCACTTGTGCTGTACATAAAGTATCACTGTTCACTTGCTTATCTCTGTGCATGTGTGTGTTTCTGTATTACACTGACGTGCACCTCCCTGTCATCCTCTTTAGGAACATGGGTGACATTCGGTGGACAGATAACGGATGAGGTGAGAGCAGATGGATTTTGTGATCTTCCATCAGTCAGGGGTTGGGAATAGAATCCCTCCATATGATCTGGCATATCCTGGATTGCTCAAGAAGCCTATTTTTACATTTAGTGACAACATATTGCAAGAGAGAGCCAACACAAAATAAACATGTTAAAAGAAGGCAAAGCCATAGCATCCTTCTTTAATCTTGTGAAGGAAATTTTAATTATTGAATAGTCCTAACACCTCGCATCAGTGATCACTCACCCCATAGTTTCCCCTCCCTCTTCCTTCTCCCCTGTTCTCTCAACAGATGGCAGAGCAGCTGATGACTCTGGCTTATGAAAATGGCATCAATCTGTTTGACACAGCAGAGGTCTATGCTGCTGGGAAGTGAGTATATCCTGTGCCACAGGTCTCTCATCAGTCAGCAGAAACACCAAATATTATGAAGCTGCTGATATGATTGATGATAAAGTCACCAGGTAGAGATTATAGACTGGTTGCCATGCTTGGGTGTTTATGTCAGGTGCACACTTCACCCATATCTCAAAAAATATACTAGTTTATTTATTTTGTTGGCATGTGGCCATGCAGATAGCTTCAGTTAAATGTGCAGAGGTCAACGCAATACACAATGGAGGTGAATGAAATTCTTTTTGAGAAATCATTAGCAATGTGTTACTACAGAATGACTCCTGTCCATCATGTAGTGCATCAAAAAGCTTGTGCCAGAATCACTCCTTAACAAATGCTGTTTAAATAATCCATTAATCAAGTAGTCCGTTTACACTGTTCATTTTGGATCTTTTACTACTTCACAACATATGGAAAAAGAATTTAAAACTGTTGTAGCCTACTAGTGCAAACTGTCATATGCTGAGACTCTACAATTTATTTCTATGACTATGTCTGGTCTTGACTCACCATGAGTGTATCTCACACAGTGATTTGAGTTGTAATGATTGGCTGAGTAGCATCACATGACCAGTGCCCTACAGACTAGAAAAACTGCACTGGTTAAAACAGAAATACTGAAAATGTTAAATTTATAGGTTTTAGGTTCTGGCCTGGATAGGACAGCATCTGGGTCTGGACCCGGACCATGGTCCACCTTTTACTGAGATCAGCCAATGGCTATCAGCTATCTACCGGAAATACATTTTTCTTTGCTGCTCTTTAAAAGTAGTTGCCAGTGGTGGCACAGCGCAACTTGCTGTGTAGGCTACTGTTTTATCTGCCGTTTTATCTGGGTGTGAAAGTTTATCAATACGTTACATGGTGTGGGATCAGTGCATAGACTCACATACTCACTGATTTCTGATCCAGTATTTTAGGCAGTATCGGAGACATTTCCAATACTAGTATCGGAATTGTAAGGAATTTTCCCTTACAATTCGATCATATAAACAAACTTATCATTTTCGTTGACAGCCCTAATGGAAACACACATTACTTCCCAACTTGGCTACTGTCAATACTTTTTATTGGCTCTGTTCTGTTGGTAAAAAGTAGTTCCAATGAACTATTAATGGGCACAAAAGATTAATCTGTCTCTCCTTGAATGTAGACCTGAAATTAGGGCTGTCCTTTTTGTCACACCTTGTCATTGTTGCAGTTACATTTATGAGGGTTCAGATATTCACAGTCTGGGTCTAAATTTACAGGACAGCTAGTGATGATATTTTTAACCTCAGAGAGCAGCCCTGTGATGCCTTATTGCTGTATGTAATGATGGTTTAAATTCCAGTGTGGATTAATCTGGCTTTGTAGTAACTTGGGTGCTTTGAAATAATCTAAGGGATTATCCTTTGCAAACAGTATCTCTGATTAACAGCACCAAGTCCTTTTTTAATCCTCCCAAGAATATTCTAGTTTTGCCATTATGTTTGGGGAGATGTGTCAGAGTGCTGGTGTCTCTCAAAAGAATATCAAAAGAAAACAAAAAGACAAGAAACATGCAGTAGGTCTCTGGTGGTTTTCTTCACTTTTATCATCTAATGCCTCAGCAGCTGTCGTCTGCCTAACGTCATCACTACATGTTCTATTTTTCTGAGGAGCTTTCAACAATCACTTCGTCCTTCCTCAAGGATGGGGTTAAGAAAAAAAACGAGCGCAAAGTTGATCTTTAACACAGAAATATTACCAACTCCAACTATAATCATCATGCGACCATAAAACAAACAACAATTCAGCAGAAAGCACAAATCTGTTTGGCACGTGCAAATGTTTGTGACAGCATGTCACATAGCTCAGTATGTGTTGCACAGGTGTTAATCCTGACAGCTTCCAGCACAAAGCAGCACCGAGGAGCTTATATTACACACACATACACACACACACACACGCACACACACACAGGAGAGGAACAAATCTCACACTTTGCACATCAGAATAGAGAAAGCTTTCATGTGAAGTCTTTGGTTCTGGCTTAACTGTGATTCCGTCATCAGTCAGACTCAGAGAACGTGAAGTGGTGGCTGTACAGTCGGCTGCTGTATTGTTGATTCTGTGTTGTGATAGTGGACAGATAAATAAGGTTTGTAAGCTGTGCTCACTCTCCTCGCCCTGCTCATGCACAGCACTTGGCAGTTTCTGGCTGTTTGTGTTGCGTGTTTGTTTAGCCTTAGCTCTACAAAACAGAGAAATGGTCACAAAACCAACATTCAACATATAGCGATATTTAGATATTGATTGTGTTATTTAACTAGCGTATCCATCCCAATATACAAGCTGCTGTTTCTCAATATAGGAATAAATATGTGTAATTGCACAAATAAGCATATTCTGCTTATCCCCTTTCGCTGCTGTTATCAGCAAACACATGGCTTCAAAGCATTTAAAAGTGCGAGTAATTGGCAGAATAAAAAATTCCATCTTCATTTTCTTTCAGGCTCAGACATTGTGCTCTAGATACATAGTAATTACAGTATATTGTGTGAGACCAGTGACAAATTGGTAGCATAATTACATAGAAATCTGAAAGTAATAAAATATCTTAAATCCATGAATAATGCAGCCTTACGCCATTGCTTGTGCTGTAAGTCATAACATCGCCTCGGCACTGGGATAAAGACCTAATTAATGGATGAAGAAAGTTAACCTGCTCAGGGCACACTGTACCTTATGTTTGGGCTCTCACATTACTCACATTTCCGAAGGGCAACACACAGATCATCGTGTGGGTATTTGCTAGAGACACACACATAGACATACTATTATGCACGCAAACACACACATTATTGCTCTCGGGAGTGCTTGAGTGCTCGTTGTTTAAAAAGTAGTGGCTCCAGCTGGATAGGTCTGGACCAGCGAGTAGTAGTGCAGCACCTACTGTACCCATGCTGCTTGTTGGATCAGTACAGAGAAGAAAGATTTTTCCTTTTTTTTTTTTTTTTGGTGTGGGGTTGGGTATTAAATATTTTATTGAATTTACCTTTTTAATAAGTAACAAACAAAGAGGAAGGAAATAAATAATAAAAGCACATATTTGGGGTTTAATATTAAAGCAGGACCCTTCAAAACAAAACATAGACAAACAAAATGAAAAATTAACATTGTGTCAATGCCATTAATATCCTAAAAAAGTAATATGAATTCATATATTTTTGAGTTCAATCAATTTTCATACTTCCTCACATCAATGCACCTACAAAGTGTTGGCACTGACACACACAACGCTATAAATCTATCTGTATTGCACTTTTCAAAACAAAGGTTACTGGTTAACAGTAACAGCACTTTGCATAAAATATCAAACAGGTTTTTTTAGTGCATTGAGGTTACTGTGTTGTTTGTCATCAGCTATAGGTCAAACAATCCTGAGGTTTTGATACTCATATTGATATTTGGGATTCCAATTTCAAAATCCAATTATATATCGGCCTGGCCAATTTATCACTCTGACTCTATTATTAGTTCATTTCAACATCGTCAGGAGGGAGGGCTATCAGTGTCCTGTTCAAAGATAATTCCAGTGTTTTTTCGAATCGGGTTCTGTAGTTGAAATTTAGGGAACAAAACCAGGCTGCATTACTTCAGTTTTACAAAAAAAAGTCAATAAAATTAATTAACTGTCTCTAATTGTCTCTTAGTCTGACCAAAAGGAAACACAGAAATTAGCTCCCTGAATTACCCAATGTAGCTAATTGCATTGTGATAGATTAATCCTGTCAGAAATGGCAACAATTATGAGAATAAAATCCAGGTTAGAAAATATGTGAATTTTCCTCACTGTGTTTCATATAAAAATCCCAGTAAGTAACATTTATACAGGCATGTCAGTTTGTCAGTGGTACAAGTTGTTAGTATTTCTCGTTTAGCTGACTGTTTAAACTTCCATCTGATTACCACAGCCAGGAGCCACCACTCAGCGTGTGTCGACACAGCCGCACTGCGACTGACAGGAGCACTAATGCACTGTGTCATAGATGAGATTAATTATGGTCCTTGTAGTTGCGCACGGTTTTGACAACAAAATGTAATTTATTTGAAAATTGCATCTGTTAGAGCAGCTAACGTCATTCATCGATGCACCCAAAATGAATCCAAAACAAATCTTTGTAATTGCTGTGTTTTACCTCTCAGAATTGAACAAATACATTTTATGGGAGGCTATGTTACAAGGAGGTGTCTCATTATTTGTCAGAGTAGGAGGACTGGAGAGATATCCTACTGACAGGTTTCTGCCCGGTCCTAATGAGCCCCATGTTGAAGGTAATGCCAATCATTAGCACCCCTGTGGCTGCTAATGACCAACTCCAAAACAAATCTGAGCCCAGGCCCTACTGACTCTGACCTGGCAGCTAGTTCACACTCACCAGTCCTAAACAGGTGTACTTACCAATGAAAGCTCCCTTATATATCTTTATACTGTTATTATTATTATTATTATTAATAATATTGTTATGTGTGCAGAGTTGGACTGTTTTTTCTTTTAAATTTAGGGCATGAAAATCATCCCTCAGACAGTTGGGTATAAACATTCTTATCATTTTAAGACTGTCTTTATTCAATCACGCCTTCTCTCCATCTGCTTCGCAGGGCAGAGGTGGTGCTCGGCAACATCATAAAGAAGAAAGGGTGGAGGTATGATGCACACTTTAAATTGGGTTTGGTGTTTTTTAATTTCCGTCCCAGCCAGCCTCCCTAATCTTGTATCATCTCCTTCCTTGCACATATTGGGAGGCTGCGTGTTGTGAACTGGAACGGTAAGGTAGGCAGATGAAAGATTAATGCGGGCCGCCGTGCCATGCCCACACTCCTGTGTCCCTCCTCAAAGACGCTGAATAATGGATGAACTTCTAGTGCCTTGTCATCTACTTTATCTGTCCTGGATTGGCATTTGTATAGCTTTGTCAGGTTATACGCCCACAACACTCATTCATTGGCGCTGGCCGAGTTCTGGCACAGTCACACTTACTGTGGGATGTGGGTGAGTGTGACATTGAAGGAGTAAGGTAGAAATGCATTATCACTGAGAGGATGTGTCTGAGCTTTTCATCTTGTTAATACATATAATATAAGGTTTGTGTAGACCTCAGATATCACCAACTCCCAACACATGAGGCTTTTTGGCTATAACTCTCTGCGTTTGGCAGGTTGTTGTAACAGATGTGTTTTCATTTCCCACTTTCAGACGTTCAAGTCTGGTGATAACAACAAAGATCTTCTGGGGTGGAAAGTAAGTTTCATCTGGTTGCTTCCAAATGAGAAATGTATAATTTTTCTCCACTCCTTGACTGATGTTCCTGGTAATGGGATCATGCGTCCTCCAAACTAATCTGTTGTCAGGTACTTTCAGTAAAGCTGAAACATTTATTAGATCATATTTCACAAAGGATATGTGATATTATATCATCCAGGAGGCGCAGGTCGTGTTATATTTCAAATAACCTTTCATAAACCCAGGTCTATTTATTTATTTATTTATTTTATTTTTTTCCAGAGCGGAGACTGAAAGGGGTTTATCCCGAAAACACATTATAGAAGGTAAGTAGCAGCGCTGCAGATTATTGGATTAAATTCTGACACAGCAACAACAAAATACTTCCTAATAAGTTGTTCTGGCTCAAGGGAAACAAGGCTACATTTTAATAATTGACATACTCTTGGGTTTATTGGAGTTGCCGAGAAAACTTTTTGGTACAATGGCCCTGTAAAAATAAATTGTTTGAGAATCCTATGCACTAATAATTTGGCAGTATTTACTGTAGTCTGGGTGTTTATGAAGAACTTAATAATGTAGCACAACAGAGATTCACTATCACTTATTTACTGTGGTGCTTATTTCTAGGTTTAAAGGCCTCTCTAGAAAGACTGCAGTTAGACTATGTGGATGTGGTTTTTGCGAACAGACCGGACCCTAATACACCTATGGAAGGTAATGCTTCTTCTACTTTTCTCACACTCTCACACACTTAACCATGTTTTCCCTATGTATTGTCATATTACAACTAACAAACCCCCCTCTTTTCTGTCTCTATGACTACTGCAAAGTGAAGGCTGGGATATATAAACCTCTTGTTACTGAAATATCTATTTTTAAATGCTGCATGTTGTCCTCCACCTCCACAGTCAGAATGAGGATAGATAGATACTGATGCTGGAGACCTTTAAATGGCAGTGGGCTAACTGTGTGTGGGTTCAGCTGGTCACACTGTATCCATCTGCTCCTGTGTCAGAGTTCCTCTTTGGGTCACAGTTGGGTCACAGGTCATCTTCATGCCTTCAGTTTGATGCATCACCGGCTCAGGCTCTTTCTTTCACAATACTTTAATGTCTTGTTAGTCAGAAGTAGCAGGTGTTGTTTGATGTGAAAGTCGAGGCGGTTCTTTTTCCCATCTGCCCTTTTAAAGATTGCACACAGTTTGCACGGACAGCTCTGAGTCCATGCCTTCAAATCTTCAGCGGTTAAACCATCTGGTACATTTTATTCTGGCTATAGCTAAAGGGCAGTATACACGGTGAAAAGGAGGTGAACTGCTGTTCTTTCAGTTTACAGAGAAACCCTCTTAAGCCACGCACCCACTAGATGAAAGGAGGGCTGGTTTGTTAAGCCAAGAAAGTTTTGAGAAACAGCACATCAGCAAGAGGAGTGGATGGATGGATGGATGGATGGATGGATGGATGATTGATTACTGAGATCTGACAACACTCCTGACAATTGCTCTCCTGTGCTCCTGATCTTGTCGGGGACACCCTGATCGTTATCTGACATGTTTGATATTTTGGTCAGCGGTCACTGACAGTGGGTCACTTCGACCAACGAAAAGATGGAAATTACAGTTGGATAATGTGAGGTTTAATTCACAGTCACACAGGGTTAGATATTGTTGTACATTTAAGTCCCTGATCTGAAGGCTTTAAATAGAATAAAGTGATGTTGAGAGAAGAACATGAGATTGAGCTCTGCGTAACATTCAGTCAAGCCTGGTCAGCACATTAATTGAAAAAATCCTTAAAATATTTTTCATGTTATAGAACCAAACATTTTTTTTTAACCTACTGTGCTTAAAATACAGAAGCTGTCATCCAGTTTTGTATATAAGCAAAGATTTGAACTGGTGCAAACATGCCTGTCATCTCCAATTTACTTCACTGGCCTCTTTTTTGTGGCACGTTGCAGATCAAAAAAGACAGATTCTAGTGTATTTTTACGTTACTGTCATTCACGTATGCCTTGTTGTGGATAGATGTCATCCTCCTCAGAATGAATCACTCTCCATTCTGATTCACATAATCAGCTTTTCCACATTTCTGCTGAATGGCCCCTGTCCATTTGGATTGCAAATGATAACGCACATCTTTTATAAGAATAAAGAACTCAGATACACATTCAATAGGAACTCAGGAAATTATCTGCTCTATAGAGAGAGATATAGAAAATGAAAAAAATGGTTCTAATAATACTATGCTGCAAACACAGCAGGTTGACACCATCACTAAAGCTGTTTTTAACATTTTTGTGTCTTTTTACTTGCAGAAACGGTTCGAGCAATGACCCATGTGATAAATCAAGGCATGGCCATGTACTGGGGAACATCCCGCTGGAGCCCAATGGAGATAATGGTGAGACTTAATTTATCTCTGTAGATGACTGCCAATATACCTTTAGGATTATTTCCTTCTTTCAAGAGGTTGGAATTAACTCTCACTTTGCTTTATCTTAGATGTTTCTGTTTAATGCTGATCTGCGTTGTTGCACTGTCCTGTATATGGCTCTAATCTTGTTTCTTCCATGTCTCCCTGTAGGAAGCGTACTCTGTGGCGCGACAGTTCAACCAGATTCCTCCCATCTGTGAGCAGGCTGAGTATCACATGTTCCAGAGAGAGAAGGTGGAGGTGCAGCTACCTGAGCTCTTCCATAAGATAGGTGAGCAGTCATGGATTTGTGGCTTTGCATGGATTATTAGATGAAGTCTTCTCTCAAGTACAGTAGGGATAGAGGAATTAAGTGACTGCAAAATACCGGACACAAATTCTGCACCAACAACGCTTCGTGTTTTAAATACATTATTTCTTAAAAACTGACCCGAGAAGATCAGTGAATGTTTTGTCACAGGGTTCATCGTCATAATAAGCTACTGAAATCTTTTTTGAATGACAGCAGTTTTCAACAAACGCTGTGAATTCTCAGTGGCTGTGACACTGTCCATCTAAAGCAACAGCACATGAGCTGACGTCATCCAGGTTTGAGTCTTACATAAGTTGTCACATAAACAATTGGCAGTCTGAAGCTTGACTGGCAGATGACAGAAAAGGAGTCCTTTCTGACATTGCAGATTCTCTTTAGCCAGCTGCTGTAGTCAATCTACCAAGTCAACAAAAACAGGCCCATTTTAAAATCCAGTTTGAAAAGAAGAATCAGACCAAATGGATTAAAACTCAAACAGCAGGAATGTGGTGTTGCTGTTATCCCTTTCCTTCTAAAGACCAAATTTTATATTATAATCCTTTGAGAAAGTAAGCTATTGTTTTCCAGCGATGTTGATGATCACGTGTTTGTGTTCTCAGGTGTGGGGGCCATGACATGGTCACCACTGGCCTGTGGGATCATCTCAGGGAAATACGACGGCAGGGTGCCTCCCTACTCTCGGGCCTCTCTGAAGGTAGACGAACCTCACCGGCTGTTTTCTGTCTTTATCCCACTCTGATCATTTGTGCTGGTGTCGCTGTTGTGATCTTTTCCCTACTGGTTGCTGGTTGTTTGTTTGCTTATTGTGTGTTTGTGTCTTTCAGGTTCTGTATACTCTGTACAACATCACATATATCTGTGTGTTTTCAGTGCCATGTTGACGCCATGCACTGTGTACCTCTTCACAAGCAGTGTTGTGCGACACTGTTTGCCAGCTGGTGTCACCTTAACGCACATGAGCCACATGATACATGTGCACAGCAATGCATTCACACAGAACCATGACAGTACAGCGTGCGTGCACACTAACAAATTGTTTTTTAATTTACCCTGATGTACACCAACACTTTTTAAACTGAAGCTAAATAATTACATTGGTAGATGAATCATGAAGCAGTTCAGTGTGTTAATCCAGACGACTCATATGTGACCTAGAATCATTTTTTGAAAGACTTGTTTTGCTCCAAGCATAAGCGAACAAAACAGTCACTTTAACCAAACATTAATGAGGTGGAGAAAAACTTTCAATGATTTAGTTCAGTGAGCACTCAGAAACCCAGTGGAATATTTCTCTTTAAAGTGACAGATAAACTCAGGAAGTGTGCGGTAACATAGTTTAATCAGCAACAACAACACACTTCCCATTATGTCAAATTACTTTGATTATTTTACTTAAAACAATAGTAGTAACACATGCAGTTTGCCATTTCTCATCATGACCTTTAAACATAAAAATAACTCACTGCACCTCTGCGTTACACAGGAGCTAACACCTGAATTAATGCAATGATCTGTCCCTGTGGTGGAGTGGCATGTTGTGTATCTGTGGATTGCGTGTCAGTGACTGTCGATTAGACCTCTCCTGGTTCATGAACCTAGATCTCCATTTTGGTGTTGTGCAGTATCTTTGGCGACTTGTGTGGAATGTGCTGCTTCCTGTTTGGTTCAGTGTTGCCTGTGGATGTTTGTGGTATTTTGGCTCTTTAACTCAGTGATTATTCCTTCTGGTGCTAGTGTGCTAGTAATAGCATTATGCTACAGTATAATTCCTGACCTTTTGATACTCTTTGGTTCTAACATTGAGATATAAAAATTAGACAGCTACTACATAATTTCAACAACAGTAATAGTTCTTTTAAGAATTTTTCTATTTTAACTTTGTAATTATGACATAATGAACTGAATATTCAGTATTTCAGTAAGCTTAGCTGGAGATACGTTTCCCTGGCTGAGGTGTAGACAGCAGGAGACAGTCACGTGTTTAAAAACAGGCCCTGGTGACACAGGAGCTGCAGTGCAGCCGTGTGAGCAGGGCTGTGTTTTTGAGCAGGTGTGCTGTGTTTTTGACAGGGTTACCAGTGGTTGAAGGACAAGATCTTGAGTGAGGAGGGCCGGCGTCAGCAGGCGAAGTTGAAAGAGCTGCAGGCAATCGCGGAGCGGCTGGGCTGCACTCTGCCCCAACTCGCCATCGGTACGCAGATACACTCTGCCGCTCTCTCTCTTTCTGTCTGTCTGTCCGTCCCTCTCCCTCGGACGGGCTGAGGTCAGCATCTTTGGTGCTGTCTGGTTTGATTGTCAGTGTGTTGTGTTGTGCTGTGTGTGTGTGTGTGTGTGTGTGTGTGTGTGTGTGTGTGTGTGAGAGAGTCTGTGTTGTATCTACTGCAGTTTTTAATTAGAAAATAATTAAACAAAAATAGATATATATAAGAAAATAAAAAATAAATAGTGTATGTTAAAAGGACATAAACTCATCTTCAGCCTTTCTCATTGTCTCTCAGGATCCAAAAGGAAAAGCAACAAAATTACCTCTAAACAAAGATTTGGCACAGTCCCTTGAATATATTAAGACAGTGATGATGTAAATATCAACATATGGGATGCAAATGTGTTTACAGTATGTTTGTATATGCAGGTATGTGGTTTTCCCTGGTGTTAGCATGTATTTAACAGTTTCCAGTGTCAGCATTAAAATAGCATCCCAGACATAAATCCACTGAGTGACCGATATCGATTCACTGCCGGGCAGGAAAGTGAGAATGTGCAAACCCCAAAGACGCACACTCCTGCGAGAGCTGTTAAAGCGTCAGTCTTGAGGGACTCAGCAAGTAAATCTGGGACTCTGTCTCGTACCTCAGCATGGATCACAGCAGATTTTTCACCCTCTCGGTAATGCAGTGTCATAGATTAGGTTTCACGGCCCATTAGTGGACACCCTCATCCCACCCAATTACCATAAATCCTTCTAGCGCTCCTGAAGGCAACAGAAGAGATTTATATCTACGATGTAGTCCCCTACACTCCGTTGTGGCACTAGAGTATTGAATGAAAACTATATAAAAATAACAGACTCCTTCCTGCCTTTGGCTTGATGCTGAGGCCTGGTGCTGCTGGAGCAAGTGGTAAATTCAGGGGTCAGACTGTAGTTGTGAGTGGGAGAATAGAGTTCATGAATGTTGTGAGTATCTCAGTGGCCTGAGGGGAGGTCTACTTTTCTTCAGTCTAGTGGAAGACCTTCAACTGTTGTCTTTTTTGGCCATATGCTCATGTTGGTGGAAGATTTTTGTAGAGTCATAAATCCCACTGTTTTTACAGCAAATTCTCCATCCCTTTGTGCTATAATCTGTTTACAAGTACATTCTGCTCAATTGCAAGAGCATGCAGTTGTATTGCATAATAGAACTCACATTTATAATAGCACATCAAGCAGAAATGGCTCGTTTGTGTTGGTTTCTTTAGAGAGATCACTAAAGAAAGCACATTTCCTGCATAAGATTAGCAGAGTGCAGTACTGGTGTATAGCTAATTTGTGGACTATTTTGAGGTCCAATTTTTTTGTACTTAACTACATTTTATGAAATATTGTACTTTTTATTCCACATTCATTTTACAGCTTATTTGGTAAGTAAAATTAGGAGCAACAATAATAAAATACTGACTTTATGTTAATTCAGAAGTAATATTAAAATAATATATGATGATATGTAAGTAGTAGAGCTGAAAAAGATTGATTTGTCGATCGACAGGACATTAATCTGTAACTGCTCTGGTAATTGATTATTCTTTTAGGTGATTTTTTTTCCAAAGCAAAAATGGCAAAGCAAAAAAAAAAATCCATAGTTTCAGCTCCTCAGTGGTGAGCACGTTGTAAACTAAATATATTTTGGTTTTGGACAAAACAAATTGTTTAGAGATGTCGCCTTGGCCTCTGCAAAACTGGGGTGGACATTTTTCACTATTTATACATTTTGTAGACTAAACAAGTAATCAAGAAACTAATCGCCAGATTAATTGATAGTGATGATAATTGTTAGTTGCAGCTCTAGTAAATAAACACTGATGCACAATGAGTACTCCTGCTTTTGCTATTTAAAGTACATTTGCTGATATTACTTTGGTACATGTTGAGTATTTTCTGGTGTGGTAGTGCTACTTGTACTTAAGTAAAGGATCTGAATGTTTCTTCCACACTGGGAGGGTCTTAGTGTGAAGGTTTGAGGCAAGCTGTAGTTTTGGACAGAAAGTGTTGCAGTAGCTTTGATGTATTACCAGGTTTTTGTAAAGGAAATGTCATTTAGTGTGTTAAAAGAAAATCAGACTGGTGTGAATTTGTGTTGTGTGTTTCGAGGGATGTTGTGAGTGTGTGTGTGTGTGTGTGTGTGTCCATAGCCATGTTGGGGGTGTCATTGCTGTTTACTGGTTTCCTGCAGCGTGGTGCCTACGGAACGAGGGGGTGAGCTCTGTCCTTTTAGGGGCGTCCAACACTGACCAGCTGATGGAAAACATAGGAGCGATACAGGTGAGGCTACAAAATGAATGTATGTTTGTGTGTGTACACGTGTCTGTTGTCCTGCAGAGCAAATCAGTGGTTTAATTTGTGAAAATGTGACCTGACCTGTTTCATCAGGCCCGTATCTGTGCCTTACAGTCCGTAACAGCAGCCTCATCTCCTGGGTACAGCTCGGCCTCATGGGCAGTTTGTTGCTGCATGCTTGGGTGCTTTACTGTACCGAGTTAATAAGGTCAGCAGCATATCAGTTGCCAGGGGGATTGGAGGCAAGCTTATGGCCACTTCTACCTCTCCTGATAAGATGCACTCCTCTAATGGGGTTTTCAGACCGGTGGGGGTATACGTTCTCTTCTCACATTATGTCTGGCCTGCAGTAAAGAGCATTGCTACACTCTTCTATTCTGACGCTTTGTATATGCTCGTGTGTGTAGACACATTAATATACTAGATGGGTGCACACTATATGTTTCCTCTCCCCTAGCACATTTGATATTTCAGTTTTGAAATGCTATGCTCAAATTTCCCCAGGGCTCTGCAGTTTTCCTTTTACTGGGAATTTTACATCACAGACCCTGAAATAGAAACAGTCCCTGAGCTGAAAAGAATGTCCAAATACTCATTTTTTCAGTTCATTACAGCATTTGTTTCATGCCTACTCTGTGGGAAGAGAGAATTAGAGAACAAATTCTCTTTTATATTTTCTACATGGGAATACTTTGCATTTAATTGCATCATATTAAAGTTTTTTTTAAAACCATTTTTCTGAACTCCTGTAAAGGAAAGGTTACAGTTTTAATGGAACATATTAATTTACCTTTGTTTTGATCTTTTTTTTCTTTTTTTTAAAAAAAATATATATTTAAATAAATATTCAGAATAAATATAAATTTACCACCAGAATAATAATCCCACACTCAATATCTTTTAAAATCAATTAATTACAACCTGAGGTGTATACACTACTTCCTTCTCCATTAAATTTCAGGAGAAATAATGCACTCTTTTTTTTTTTTACTGTGGATACAAAATCTATTATCAGTTTATAAAATATGATACATGGTTATAGATTGAACCACCAGATAGTGCGACAAACAACAAATTCTGCTGTAATGAGTTCTTACACTGCAATAATTAAAGTACATTTTGGTGATAATACCTTTACTTGAGTTCAATTTAAATGCACTGAAATGAGCTGAAAAAAAAAAGTAACAAGTATTTTAATATCAACCACATGCACTGCTTTATACAGTCTGTACTTGAAGATCATGTGTACTATTGCCTGCTTGCCTGATTTTAATTGGTTGTTGTATTGGAGGCGAAGTGTTGGAAACTGTACAGTCTTTGGTTAGAAGCCAAAAAGTTGGTGACAACTACAAAAAATTCAAGTCACTCTTGAGCGCTATCTAGAGGCTGAGATGTGAAAATGCAAACTACTGTTGATTTTCTCTAAGGACAGTTAAACAATGACCAAAAGCACTGATAGGAAATGTAAAAGAGAACATGTTAATTGTTTGTTTCTCTCTCCCATCACAGGTTCTTCCAAAGTTGTCGTCCTCCATCACACACGAGGTGGACAGCATCCTGGGGAACAAGCCGTACAGTAAAAAGGACTACCGCTCCTAACGTGCAGCACGGCCCCGCCCGGCAGGGCTGCACCCGGCCTGCAGCCGCAGTGCCCCACCTTTGCCTGATCCTCTGTTTGCTTGAGCTTTTACTGAGTGAGACCCTGGCGCATGAGTCTGGCCACACCAAGGCCACCCAGGGCACCTCATTTAGAGTTACAGGGATAAGATAAGAAAAGGGGGAAAAAAATACAGTCACCTCCACAAGACAGGAAGGGATTGACAAAGAAAGACAAAAGTGGAAGAGGGATATGCGCTCATACTTAAATCAGTTATACATTCAATTCAGCTGAACGTATTTTAAAACCATAGAGAAAAATACCTTTTTAAAAAAAAAAAAAAAAATAAGCACACGCTTGCTTGGCAGCCAGAATTCTTTTTTTTCTGCTTTTTTCTAAAACTGAATGCAACTAAAAGGAAGATGAAGTTCATACTGTATGAATATACGAGAACTACCCTGTTGCACATGTACCATAGCCATGCATTTGTTCCTCAAACGTTATGTTTACAAACACCTGTGTACTGTACGAGTCCGTCACGGTTTCTCAGAAAGAATTTGTTTGTATTGTCGACATCATCAGTGTACAAGCCTTCTCGTGGGCTTTAACAATCAGCACTTTAGTATTGTTATAAGGAAGGGAGAGGATGGGTATTACAATAGTCTTATCTCACAGCCATTGCACTATTAGAATTGCATAGCCTCCTGATAATTCCCTCTCCTCATCCTCCCACTGTGTCTTCACTGGCAGTGCAATTGTCCAGCCTGATGCTCTGACACTCCTGCTGTCAAAGCGTGGCGGTGAAGTCCTGTGTTCGCCAGGGCCGAGAGGACGAGGGGCAACGACCGCCCTCTGCCTGAGAGCCTCCTCCTCCGTCCTTGACCAGTGAACAGTCTGTGATGACAAGCCAGGAGCGTGGGCCGATGCGTCTGGGCAACTGCCACTGAAGAGATTAGCTATTTATTCATCCCAAACGGTAGAAGCTGCTGCTGTATTAAATCCAACGCAGTGTCCTGCTTCACCGTGTTACCCAGCCTCTGTTCTGTTTTTTTTCAGGCTGAGGATTTATTGTATAGGAAGTGGTCATATCAGTGCTGGCACCACATCTCATGGAAACTTCTCCTTGATCAAATTCTGTTCAAGTATTTTTGCCTTATTTACAGTTGCATCAGACTGTGCTGTGGGCTTTGGCGTAGACAAACAGCTCGACAGCTGCCCCCTTGGCCGACTGGTCTCATGTACCCAGTATATACAGGAACAATGACTGGTGGATGTGGCGTTTGTCGCGAGGAAGAGTTGGTGTTTCCAGTTAATCAGTGAGTGGCAGCAGCTCAGGGAATGGAGCAGGTGGTTTTAGTTGTGTGTTGGCGTGCACGTTGTCGGGAGGTTGTATTTACTCTTTGTCTGTCTTTCTTTCATGTGTGGACACTGGGGAGGACCAGTGATGTTTTAGCGTGGCTTGAGCCAAAGATCTTCTTCTCTCTTTGACGACACACCTGAGTGTTTCACTCTCACTTCCTGCAAGATTATAGAACTCATCTTGACGCATGTGCTGTCCAGCTTGTTATCTATGGTACAGACTTTACTCCATATATATCTTTACTTGACCATGCTGTTATACTAGTTAACAAATGTCCTTCATATACAGAATGCATAGTACAGCTAAATATTTTAGGATCATAAGGTTCGTTTCAAGCGCCATACGACTTGAGACATGTCTGAAGTATTATTGCAGAATTTGGCACCACCCTATATCATTCTTTCTCCATTGGGTGCTCTCTTACTGTGATTAAAGCACAAGTGGATAGCATGTTATACATCCTCAAAGCATGGACTCTCGTCACCCAGCCTACAGTACCTACAGGAGAAGCAATGACATGCTACTCCCCTTACTAACACGTGTAGATAACAGTCTTTACTAACAGCTGAAACTACTGATTCCTAGCAAAAAAAAAAATACAAGTACAAATAAAGAAAACTGTCACATTAGTGCGAATGATGATATGAATGAGATGTAGGTGTTTCTCAGTTTAAGTGGAAGGGAATAATCAAAGTGAGTGTCGCTGTGTGGATTTGTGCGGATGAGGTTTACAGTCAGCTCCTCTGTGATTTTTAACAACAGTAAAGTGATTTCATGTCTCTGCTGTTGATCTTGTGGGGGGTGGTGGGGGGACAACCAAACTAATCCCTTGCTTTAGCCTGTTGCGTTAGTTGATCCCTGTATACGTTTGATTTGCTGTGTCTTGTATGTCTGAGTGAATCAAACTGGCGCAAGCTGATGCTGTTTTCTGAGAAGAAGAAAAAAAAACAAGAAAAGCAAAGAATATTTAGTTCATTAGTCTGTGGAGTTCTGTGTCTTAATATTTTCATCTGCCGAGAGTGGAGAGGAAGTTTGAGACTTAAAAGGCAAAGTTTGGGAAATACATGTATTTGCGTTCTTGCTGAGAGTTAAATGGGAAGACTCCCATGTCGGTCTGCTTGATATGAAGCTACAGCTAGCAGCTGGCTATCTTAGCTTAGCATAAAGACTGGAAACAGGGAAACAGATAGCTTAACTCTGTCCAAAGGTAACAGAATCTGCCAGGTGGAGCAATTGTGCTGCTATTAAGGTGTGAGTGATACCAGAAAATTTGGTTTCAATCCAATTCCAAGTAAAACCAGGAGCACCCACACTTTCTGTTACTAGCAGCTAATGTGTTGTCTTTGTACCATTCTTTGTAGGGTAGAGCCCTGTTGTTACATTTAGATTTGAACATGACACAGTTGTTAATCGTAAATAAGAAATGTTCATTGTGTGAATTCTCTGAACTAAAGGTGATTCCTGCGCACATGAGCCCAGGATGTGATCTATCCTGGATCAATTTTTTTATCGATTCTATTGACGCTAGTATCGATCCGACCACCTCTAGCTGGTATCAGTTGTCTCGTCCACCCTGACCATGTTTTGAGTTATTTAAAATGTCGCAACGGACATGTCTCAGAAGAAAATTATTCTTGAAAATGACATTATGAGGATTGTTTTCTTTTCATGCCAGCAATAGACATTCAGAAATTAGATTAATTACAAAAGGAATTGTTTATGGTTTTAAAATTAGGTTCATTTTTAGTTGCATTTGCATGAATATTCATGGTTAGAGTGCTGTATTTTGGAAAAAGGAGGCTGTTCAGTTCTCTCTTAATTTCCCCCGTCAATGGTGTTTTTACACTGGATTTTGTACAGGTTAAACCAGAGATATGTGCTAATTGACCAGGCTAGCTGTTTCCCTCTGTGGCAAGTCTTTATGCTCAGTTAGCTGTTGGATGTAGCTTCATATTGAACAGACAGAGAAGATTGATACTACTCTTTTCTAACTCTCAGCTAGAAAGCACATTTCCCAAAATGTCAAACTTTTCCTTTCAATGATATCTCTGTGCATTTTGTTTGACCATCAGTGTTATTCCACACTGTGCTGACCTGCCCAGCAAAGATTTTGTGCTTTTACAGGTTAACGCCCAATGTAGAAATAACTCTTAATGTTTTGAGGCTGGAGTGCAGTTAGAGAAGTTTGTGCTTTAAGTGGTCCTAGTTTCATCACATTTGCTGTTCTAACATATTGACTAGTTCAGAAATGAAACCAGACCCACAGATCGGTAGAGCTTATTTTACAGAAGGTTCTAGGTTATACAGAGAATATATTTTTTATGTTTTAGCCTTTAATGCAGTAGAGAGAAGCTAAAGAACTGTTTTTATTTTTTTTTTCATCATGCTGCATTTTTCCTATCTGTATTGTATCAGTTTAAAGACTGACAAAAAGAAGCAATTTCTTTGTGTTGTGTATGCATTATGAGGAATGCTCTGAAGTGAATGCAATGGTGGACTGAATTCACTCTGAAGACATAGTGAGCGCCTGGTATCTCCTGTACATAGTTTGACCTTTGTATATATTTCTGGTTGTGATCACCTCTGCCTTTTCTCTTTTCTTTTTTAATTTTCTTTTGCAGGCGTTGCTATCTGCACTGTGCTTGAATCTGAAATTTAGACAGGATGTACAGCTTCGATCTTCAATGAAAATGAAATAATGATAAAATAAGTGGTAAACAAACCTTTATGTGTCTGTCTTTATTGGCATTCATGTGTAAAACCTTATTCTGGGTTGTAGATTTGGCAGAGCTGCAAAGTCTCTTTTATCCAGTGGAAAACAAAAGATGCATTTTAAATTTGTGGTATATTCAACTGTGTTAAATATAAATATGAAGCAATTTATACACAAAATCAATCCTAAAGGAACAATTTAAACAATGAATGCTAGCTGTGTAATCTTAAGTGATATACACTGAAATTCCAGCTATCTGTTAAGGCTTTAGTCAACAAGAATGTGCTTTACTGTGATATTATACTATTAAACATCTGAGGTACAGTAAAGCACCATAGCACCATTGGACTGAGGGTAGTACTTCATTTTGTATAGACTGAAAAACAACTTCATAGTACTGGCAAGTAATGTGATACGGTTGCATCATATCCAGCAATATCACCTATTTTCTTACAAAATTAGAGATTATTTTATATACAGTACCTGCAAAAGGCATCTTGAGGACAAAACATTAAACAAAATACCAAAAGTGCAGTAAACGCAATCACAATCTCCTGACACTGCACTGTGAGGATGTAGTTTTTGAGGCATAATTCTTATCCTGAAGAGTAAAGGTGGTGTTTGAGCGCAAGAAACAATGCACTGGTGACAGGTCCGACTGATGCCACAGGCTCAGACAGTTCAAAGGACACTTTGGCACGCAAAAAAAAAAAAAAATCCAGCTTGGGTTCAAACATGGAGTTGCAGTTCTCCTCAGAGAGTCTATTTTCATGCAAATCCTCCAGCTGCTTCAACTTCCTGTCATAAGCTTTCACTCACTTGAGTCACTTCAGTAAAAACCTGCCGATCTGTCCCAGTTCTAGTTGGAGTCTTCCAGCAAGATGGAGCTGCTATAATGAGTTGTGTTGCGAGTCTCCTCTGCTGCTCCCATAGGTGAGGCGTGGAGGTCCACCTGAGGAAATGCACAACATTCACATTCGAAAGAGAAAAGTGCAGCCTTGTACTTCGGCCCCCAAACAAAGACATTAATGAACACTGTCAGCACTTAAACTAGTTATTTACTTATTCCCCAGTCAGCGAAATGTCACCTCTGCTCTGACTCAAGAGTCAACGGAGGTTGTCACCTGCTGTCTCTATGGAAGTAATGAAGTGAGATAATTGTTCAGACAGCAGGGATGAAGGTGTGTTAGTCATTTATGCACCTTCCTGACAGGAGAGTCCAATCCAGCTGTGCATGCAGCTGCAGCGCCCGTTGCGTCGGTCGCATTGCGCCCCATTCTCACACTCACAGGTCTCACTGCAGTCGGGCCCAAACCGATTCGCTCTGCAGTCTGACACAAAACACAAGAGGAGGTTGAATTAAACGACACAGTGGTGGATTCACTGTTAAAATTGCAGGCAGGTCACCAACCTCTGTACATGAACAGATAAAACACTCAACTCATCTCTAGTACAACTTGCTTTACTCAAACATTTTTGGCTTCATCCAGGTCGTGGCTGAGGTTTCCACTTATACGCAGTCCAGAGATCAGTAAAAGGACTTACAAACAGTGGTGGAAAGTAACTTTTACTGTTTCGAAGTACAAATGTGAGGTACTTTCCTGAAGTATTTCTGTCATGCTACTTGAGGGAAGTATGAGACTTTACGTCTTCTTGTTATATTAGACTGCATTGGACTCTCCTATATTTAATTGATGGATATTGTTACAAGTTAATTTACAGATTAATATTCTACAAAACATGATCATCTTATAAAATTTGATGCATTGTTGTAGATTGAACTTCCCATAGATGCTGTTTAAAATAGTCAAATTAGCTCCACCTCAACCTGTTGCACCAGTATAATTCTACTTTCTACAGAAACCTGAAACAATGTCTTGACGCCACTCTAATGAAGGAAAGTTAGCCAAAAGCATGGTGTACTGGAGAAAAGGTCTGCGATGTGTTTTAATTCACAGTGGTCTGCACTTTGCTGTGTGTTCTCAAAGTTAGGAAAACATTGAGGGTTACCGATGTCACATCTGGGTCCAGTCTTCCCCGAGGAGCAGAGGCATCGTCCCGTTACAGGATCACATGGAGCATCGTCCTCACAGTCACATACCTTGGCACAGCCCTGACCAAAGGTACCCTGTTCACACACTGAGGGACATGGAAGTGATTCTCAGTAAAAGGAGAAATCAGACACAAACTGTCAGTAATCCCATTATTTTACTGGGCGTTATCAGCAGTAATTGGACTGACCTCTGTGGCAGCGGGCTCCATAATATCCTGGAGGACAGACACAGAGGCCCGACACAGGATGACAGGAGGCTCCGTTCATACAGTCGCACTGCAGCTGGCACAGCGGGCCGTGGAGGCCAGGAGGACAGGCTGAGAATTTCATAGAACAAGATTTGAAGTCGACTTTTACGGTTTAAAATGTTCTCACTAGATTAAAAAAGTATCAAGCAGTTTAACTTTGACACTTCAAAGATAAAGTCAGACAAATTTTAAATGACACCCAACTCTGTTACAGTCACACTGGCAGATCATTACTGTTGTGTATCACAATAATGTTAATCCACTCACTCCACTCTTTCAAGAATAAGGCTGCAGGTATTCTATATTTTTCTGACTGTCAACGAATCCCAGAAGACAACCAAAGTCTTCCTTTAAAACTGTGGCACAGCCAAAAGCCTGTTCATTCCTATTGAATTCTTAAATCCTAAGATTACTTCATTTCCCAAAGCAGCTGGGCACTGTAGATTTTAGCAAACTTTACTTCAACAGGAGTAAAAAATGCATTTGTTGGGGACTATTTTCTACAGCAGATTCCAGTGGGAATTTTACAGCACCAGAAATTATTTGTTGGGCACCCTATACCTTAACAGGATCAGATTTCCTTGGAAGAAGAAACTTGAGGATTTTAGGAAAATGTGATCTGGAAGAAGTCGATATGAACTTGAATGATAACTCTCACTCTTAATCAATTCTTAGAGGATCTGTCTAGAGTGATTACTGGATAGGTCAGTGTGCTGCCCCCCCCCCCCCGACTTTATTTTATGCAGAAAATGTTGAATAATATTAGAGCTTCAATAAAATATGCAGAATATCACAAGTAGACAAGGCAGCAGCAGGATGGTATATGTGGGATCAACCCAAAACAAACTGCAGTTACTGTTCACCATAATGAAGGAACATGTCATCCAGAGAAACAGTTTTTGTACAACAGTGGAGGTGTGTGGCACAGAGGAGTATTTCAGTTCTCACCATGTTCACACAGATGTCCATAGTAGCCTGGACCACACTGACACGTCCCCATCACTCTGTCACAAGTGCCATTATTCTGACAGTTACATTTCAGCTGACAGTTGGCACCAAATCTGCCCACAGGGCATTCTGAGACAGAAAAACAGGATAAAAATCAAATTCATGACTTAAGACTCGTCTGTGTTTAGACTCAGCGTGCCACAGCAGGTCATATATGAGCAGAAACTGATGCAACAAATGAGCTTGACTGCAATGAGAAAAGTGAACTGTGAGTGTTGTCACCTCTGTCGCAGTGTGCACCAGTCCAGCCCAGACCACAGGTACAGTTGCCAGTCGCAGAGTCACACACCCCTCCATTGCTGCAGTTACAACGCAGGGCACAGCCGGCTCCAAACCAGCCTGGAGAGCAGCCTGAGGCCAAACACACACACTCAAATTAAACTGAAGAAAACATCCTGCTTTACTCCAAACCACCAGCTAAATATGGAAGCTTCATTATCACAACGAGTAAAGTACAAATACAAGATGACGCAAAAGTTGTGTTTGTTCTTCAAAGTAATTCCTGCTCTTGTCTCTTTATATTCAGCCTACTAGATTTCCTCTCTGTGGAAGAAGCCATTTTCTGCACTTCAGTACAGTAAGAAAAACACCTTACACTGGTCTGAAAATTACCTGACTGAATTCATCACAGTAAAAACAGCCTCAGTGACACTAATGGAAAGCAAATGAGTCCAGACTTTGAAATGATCAGAGGGCCCCTTCTCACCATGTCCACAGTCCTCTCCTCTTCGTCCAGGGATGCACACACACCGACCTGTAACTGGGTCGTTTTGGGCTCCGTCTCCACATATTGCCACCCGAGCACAGTCAACTCCATAATGCCCATCTGGACACGCTGTCAACAACGGGACACACACCAGACACTTGTCACCACATACTGTATCGCTCATTTATGTATGCACTGTCACCATCGCAGCTTCTGATGGACTTACTGATGTTGCAGCGTGCTCCTATAAATCCTGCTGGACATTCACAGGCTCCAGTGGAAGGAATGCATGTCCCTCCATTTTCACATTTGCATTCCTTTTCACAGTTAGGACCATAATGCTGCTCTCCACATGCTAAAAGTTAACAACAAATAAGAGTTACATCTCTTAAACTGCTTTGTGTTAACACTTGTTTATAATTATGCTTTTCTACCTACCTTGGTCACATTTGGGACCTTGGAAACCCGGGGCGCAGTAACACGATCCAGACACTGGGTGGCAGAGCTGGTTTGTCTCTGAGCACTGGCAGACCTGGTTACAGTTCTGCCCAAATGTTCCTGGAAGACAAGCTGAGAGAGAAAAGTGTCCATCAGTATGTTTTATTTGTGCATTAATGACTTTATAATATCAGGGAAGCTGCTTAATTTTCACAATGGATGGCAGCAGTGGATTTAGCAGACAAACATTAGTCCTGTAGGACTCACTCTGCTCGCAGCCGTTTCCAGTGAATCCAGGAGGACAGCCACACTCTCCAGAGACATGGTGGCAGGATGTGCCCTGAGCACAGCTGCAGCGCTGCATACAGCTCTTCCCATACATACCCGGCAAACATGCTGAAAGAAAACAAACAAAGCAATATCACATTTCACATTTCATCCCTCACTGGACCAATTCACTGACCAGAAACACAAGGACTCTATAAAAAGCCTTTAATGAGATTTTAAAAGAGGATAAAAACCTCAACAAGTGCAAGAGAGGGGATCCTTCCTTCAGGAAGTAGACAGTAGCAGTAATAGAATTACAATAAGGAGAAACTGAATGACAATATCAAGTAATGCATAATACATCATATTTAGTAAATATCAAGTGGAATAAATGAAATGTCAAAGTTTTCTCTAATCTTGAATTTTGGTGTTTTAAAAATGTAAAAGCTTCATTATTATATAACCATACAAACTCCATCCACCAGGGGCTGCAAGAGCTCCACAGTGTCTGTAACTGCAGGTTTGTACCTTTGTCACAGAGTTTTCCTCTCCACCCTGGAGGACACTGACACTCTCCAGTGACGTGGTGACATGAAACCCCGTGCACACACTGACATCTCTCCTCGCAGCCAGCACCAAACAGGCCTGTGTCACACGCTGAGCAGAGGACAGTGCAAATTAAAGATTATGATTAACAAAAATACACAGTATGGCCAGTCCCAAAGTTTCCACAGTGCAGCTGTTCCCATGCATGACAAAGTTTCTGCAGGTTCATTAGTTTCGCTTCAGTTACACAGCAGAGACTCACTGGCTCACCTTTCTCGCAGCGCTCTCCGATCCAGCCGGCGCCACAGCTGCACTGTCCAGTCTGTGTGTCACAGTGACCGCCGTTCTCACATTCACACTGCTGCTGGCAGTCCGCTCCGAACTGGCCTGCTACACACTCTGTGTAAAAATATATCAGCATGAACGAGCAGAAAAACACGTGTGAGCAGAGCCAGCCAAAGCCTTTATGGTGCCCTAAGCAGCCACCCCTCCATGTATGGTTAAATTTAACAAGAAATTATTAAGAAAAATCATGTACAGAAGATAGAATTTTAAAGTCATGACATGTCATATTATTATAAGGCATAAAAAGTCATAGTGAAGTAAATCATAAAAATTTCAGAATAGTAAGGCATAAAATGTCATAGTATAGTGAGTCATAAAGTCATAGTATAGTAAGCCTAAAAACAGTCATAGGATAGTAAGGCATAAAATCGTCATAGTATTGTAAGTCATGAAGTCATAGTATAGTAAGGAAAAAAAAATCATAAAAACGTCATAGAATAGTAAGGCATAAAAAGTAATAGCACAGTAAGGCATAAAAAGTCATAAAAATGTCATAGTATAGTAAGGCAAAAAAAGTCATAAAAATGTCATAGTATAGTAAGGCATGAAAAGTCATAATATAGTAAGGCATAAAAACTCATAAAAACGTCATAGTATAGTGAGGCATAAAGAGTCATAAAAATTCATAGTATAGTAAGGCATAAAAAGTCATAAAAACGACATAGTATAGTAAGGCATGAAAAGTCATAAAAACGTCATAGTATAGTAAGGCATAAAAAGTCATAAAAACGACATAGTATAGTGAGGCATAAAAAGTCATAAAAACGTCATAGTATCGTAAGGCATAAAAAGTCATAAAAACGACATAGTATAGTGAGGCATAAAAAGTCATAATATAATAAGGCATAAAAGCATATTATAGTAAGGCATGAAAAGTCATAAAAACGACATAGTATAGTAAGGCATAAAAAGTCATAATATAATAAGGCATAAAAACGGCATAGTATAGTAAGGCATAAAAAGTCATAAAAACGTCATAGTAGAGTAAGGCATAAAAAGTCATAGTATAATAAAGCGTAAAAAGTCATAAAAACGTCATAGTATAGTAAGGCTTAAAAAGTCATAAAAACGGCATAGGATAGTAAGGCATAAAAAGTCATAGTATAGTGAGGCATAAAAAGTCATAAAAATGGCATAGTATAGTGAGGCATAAAAAGTCATAAAAACGACATAGTATAGTAAGGCATAAAAAATCATAGAAACGACATAGTATAGTAAGGCATAAAAAGTCATAAAAACGACATAGTATAGTAAGGCATGAAAATTCATAAAAACGTCATAGTATAGTAAGGCATAGAAAGTCATAGAAAAATAAGGTATAAAAAGTCATAAAAACGACATAGTATAGTGAGGTATAAAAAGTCATAGTATAGTAAGGCATAAAAAGTCATAAAAACGTCATAGTATAATAAGGCATAAAAAGTCATAAAAACGACATAGTATAGTAAGGCATAAAAAGTCATAAAAAAAACATCACAGTATAGTGAGGCATAAAAAGTCATAAAAACGAACATAGTAATAGTGAGGCATAAAATCCATAGTAAAAGAAGGCATAAAAATCATAGTATAGTAAGGCATAAAAAGTCATAAAAACGACATAGTATAGTGAGGCATAAAAAGTCATAGTATAGTAAGGCATAAAAAGTCATAGTATAGTAAGGCATAAAAAGTCATAAAAACGACATAGTATAGCAAGGCATAAAAAGTCATAAACACGTCATAGTATAGTAAGGCATAAAAAGTCATAGTATAGTAAGGCATAGAAAGTCATAGAAAAATAAGGTATAAAAAGTCATAAAAACGACATAGTATAGTGAGGCATAAAAAGTCATAGTATAGTAAGGCATGAAAATTCATAGTATAGTAAGGCATAAAAAGTCATAAAAACGACATAGTATAGCAAGGCATAAAAAGTCATAAACACGTCATAGTATAGTAAGGCATAAAAAGTCATAGTATAGTAAGGCATAAAAACGTCATAGTATAGTAAGGTATAAAAACTCATAAAAACGACATAGTATAGTGAGGCATAAAAAGTCATGAAAACGGCATAGTATAGTAAGGCATAAAAAGTCATGAAAACGACGTAGTATAGTAAGGCATGAAAATTCATAAAAACGTCATAGTATAGTAAGGCATAGAAAGTCATAGTATAATAAGGTATAAAAAGTCATAAAAACGACATAGTATAGTAAGGCATAAAAAGTCATAAAAACGACATAGTATAGTGAACGTCATAGTATAGCAAAGCATAAAAAGTAATAAAAACGACATAGTATAGTGAGGCATAAAAAGTCATAGTATAGTAAGGCATAAAAAGTCATAGTATAGTAAGGCATAAAAAGTCATAGTATAGTAAGGCATAAAAAGTCACAGTATAGTAAGGCATCAAAAGTCATAAAAACGACATAGTATAGTAAGGCATAAAAAGTCATAGTATAGTAAGGCATAAAAAGTCAAAAACAACATAGTATAGTAAGGCATAAAAAGTCACAGTATAGTAAGACATAAAAAGTCATAAAAACGACAGTATAACAAGGCATGAAAATTCATAGTATAGTAAGGCATAAAAAGTCATAAAAATGTCATAGTATAGTAAGGCATAAAAATTCATAAAAAGTCATAGTATAGTAAGGCATAAAAAGTCATAAAAACGACATAGTATAATAAGGCATAAAAAGTCATTAAACCCGTAGCATAGATATTAGTGAAGGCATAAAAAGTCATAAAAACCGACATAGTATATTAAGGCAATAAAAAGTCACAGATATAGTAAGGCATACAAAAGTCATAAAACGCAGTATAACACAGGCACTGAAAACCTTTCATTAGTTAGTAGGAAAAAAAGTTCAACAAACACGACATATAACAAGGCATGAATTTTTTTTTTCATAGTTATAGGTAAGCATAAAAGTTTCATAAAAAGTCATAGTATAGAAGGCATAAAAAGTCATAAAAAACACAGTTATAATAAGGCATAAAAGGTCAATAAAAACGTCATAGAGTAAGGCATAAAAAGTCATAAAAACAACATAGTATAGTAAGGCATAAAAACGTCATAGTATAGTTTAGGCATAAAAAGTCATAAAAACGACATAGTATAGTAAGGCATAAAAAGTAAATGGAAAACAAACATAGTATAGTTAAGGCATAAAAAAGTCATAGTATAACAAGGCATAAAAAAGTCAGAGTACAGTAAGGCATAAAAAGTCATTGTATAGTAAGGCATAAAAAGTCCTAAAAAATGCTTAGTATAGTAAGGCATAAAAAAGTCAATATAGTTAAGCATAAAAAGTCATATTATAGTAAGGCATAAAAAGTCATAAAAAAGTCATAGTATGATAAGGCATAAAAAAGTCATACTATAGTTAAGCATAAAAAGTCATAGTATAGTAAAGCATAAAAAGTCAAAAAAGTCATAGTATAGTTAAGCATAAAAAGTCAATAAAATCGTCATAGGTTAAGTAAGGCATAAAAAGTCATATATAGTAAGGCTAAAAAGTCGTTAAAAACGTCATAGTATAGTAGGCATAAAAGTTCATAGTATAGTAAGGCATAAAAAGTCATAAAAACGACATAGTATAGTAAGGCATAAAAAGTCATAAAAAAGTCATAAAACGACATAGTAAAGTAAGTCATAAAAAGTCATAGTATAGTAAGGCACAAAAAATCATAGTATAGTAAGGCATAAAAAGTCATAAAAACGACATAGTATAGTAAGGCATAAAAAGTCATAGTATAGTAAGGCATAAAAAGTCATAAAAACGACATAGTATAGTAAGGCATAAAAAGTCATAGTATAGTAAGGCATAAAAAGTCATAAAAAACGACATAGTATAGTAAGGCATAAAAAGTCATAGTATACTAAGGCATAAAAAGTCATAAAAACAACATAGTATAGTAAGGCATAAAAAGCCATAAAAACGACAGTATAGTAAGGCATAAAAAGCCATAAAAACGACAGTATAGTAAGGCATAAAAAGTCATAAAAACGACATAGTATAGTAAGGCACAAAAAGTCAGTATAGTAAGGCATAAAAAGTCATAGTATAGTAAGGCATAAAAAGTCATAGTATAGTAAGGCATAAAAAGTCATAAAAACGACATTGTATAGTAAGGCATAAAAAGTCATAAAAACGTCATAGTATAGTAAGGCATACAAAGTCATAAAAACGTCATAGTATAGTAAGGCATAAAAAGTCATAAAACCACATAGTATAGTAAGGCATAAAAAGTCATAGTATTGTAAGGCATAAAAAGTCATAAAAACAATATAGTAAAGTAAGGCATAAAAAGTTCCACCAGTATAGTAAGGCATAAAAAGTCATAAAAACGTCTTAGTATAGTATGGCATAAAAAGTCATAAAAACGTCATAGTATAGTAAGGCATAAAAAGTCATAAAAACGTCATAGTATAGTAAGGAATAAAAAGTCATAGTATAGTAGGGCATAAAAAGTCATGAAAATGACATGGCATAAAAAGTCATAAAAAAGTTGTAGTATAGTAAGGCATAAGTCATAAAACGACATGTGTACTAGGTAAAAAAGTCTATTGAAAATTTTATAGTATAGTAAGCCATAAAAAAGTCATAAAAAACGTCCATAGCTATAGTAAGGCATAAAAAGTCATAGTATAGTAGGCATAAAAAGGCATAAAAGTCATGTTATAGTAAGGCATAAAAGTCATTAAAACGTTCATAGTTATAGTAGGCATAAAAAGTCATGAAAATGACATAGTATAGTAAGGCATAAAAAGTCATAGTAAAGTAAGGCATAAAAAGTCATGAAAACGTCAGAGTATAGTAAGGCATAAAAAGTCATAGTATAGTAAGGGATAAAAAGTCATGAAAACGTCATAGTATAGTAAGGCATAAAAAGTCATGAAAATGACAGTATAGTAAGGCATAAAAAGTCATAAAAACGACATAGTATAGTAAGGCATAAAAACTCGTAAAAACGTCATAGTATAGTAGAGCATAAAAAGTCATAATGAAGTCATAGTATAGTAATGCATAAAAAGTCATAAAAAAGTCATAGTATAGTAAGGCATAAAAAGTCATAAAAACGTCATAGTATAGTAAGGCATAAAAAGTCATAAAAACGACATAGTATACCAAGGCATAAAAAGTCAAACACGTCATAGTATAGTAAGGCATAAAAAGTCATAGTATAGTAAGGCATAAAAAGTCATAAAAACGTCATAGTATAGTAAGGCATAAAAAGACATAAAAACGTCATAGTATAGTAAGGCATAAAAACGTTATAGTATAGTAAGGCATAAAAAGTCATAAAAAGGTCATAGTATAGTGAGGCATAAAAAGTCATAAAAACCACATAGTATAGTAAGGCATAAAAAGTCATAGTATTGTAAGGCATAAAAGGTCATAAAAACAATATAGTATAGTAAGGCATAAAAAGTCACAGTATAGTAAGGCATCAAAAGTCATAAAAACGACATAGTATAATAAGGCATGAAAAGTCATAGTATAGTAAGGCATAAAAAGTCATAAAAACGTCATAGTATAGTAAGGCATAAAAAGTCATAAAAACGTCATAGTATAGTAAGGCATAAAAACGTTATAGTATAGTAAGGCATAAAAAGTCATAAAAAGGTCATAGTATAGTGAGGCATAAAAAGTCATAAAAACCACATAGTATAGTAAGGCATAAAAAGTCATAGTATTGTAAGGCATAAAAGGTCATAAAAACAATATAGTATAGTAAGGCATAAAAAGTCACAGTATAGTAAGGCATCAAAAGTCATAAAAACGACATAGTATAATAAGGCATGAAAAGTCATAGTATAGTAAGGCATAAAAAGTCATAAAAACGTCATAGTATAGTAAGGCATAAAAAGTCATAGTATAGGAAGGCATAAAAAGTCATAAAAACGACATATTATAATAAGGCATGAAAAGTCATAGTTATAGTAAGGCATTAAAAGTCAAAAAATGGTCATAGTTAGTAAGGCAAAAAAGTCGTAAAAACGGACATTAGTATAGTGATGCACTAAAAAGTCATGAAAAAACATTAGTATAGTAAGGCATGAAAAGTCATAGTATAGTAAGGCTAAAAAGTCATAAAAACGTAAGAAGAAGGCATAAAAGTCGTAAAACGAACATGTATAGTGAGATAAAAAGTCATAAAAACAACATAGTTATAGTAAAGGCATGAAAAGTATAGTATATAGTAAGCTTAAAAAGGTCATAAAAACTGTCATAGTAATAGTAAGCATAAAGCGATAGTAAGGCATAAAAAGTTCATAGTATTAGGAAGGCATAAAAGTCTAAAAACGTCATTAGTATAGTAAGGCATAAAAAGTCATAAAAACGACACAGTATAGTAAGGCATTAAAAAGTTTATAATATAGTAAGCATAAAAAGTTATAAATATAGTAAGGCATTAAAAAGTCATGAAAACGCATAGTTTAGTAGGCATAAAAAGGTCATAAAAACAACATAGTATAGGTAAGCATAAAAAGTCATGAAACTCATAGTATAGTAAGCATAAAAAGTCATAAAAACGAACATAGTTAGTTAAGGCATAAAAAGTCATAAAAACGTCATAGTATATTAAGGCATAAAAAGTCATAGTATAGTAAGGCATAAAAAGTCATGAAAAAGTCATAGTATAGTAAGGCATAAAAAGTCATAAAAACGACACAGTATACTAAGGTATAAAACGTCATAGTATAGTAAGGCATAAAAACTCATGAAAAAGTCATAGCATAGTAAGGCATAAAAAGTCATGAAAACAACATAGTATAGTAAGGCATGAAAAGTCATAAAAACGTCATTAGTTAGAAGGCATAAAAAGTCATGGAAAGTATAGTATGTAGGCATTAAAAAGGTCAAAAAACGACAATGGTATTAATTAAGGCATAAAAGTTTTTTCATAATATAGTAAGCATAAAAAGTCATTGAAAATGTATTAGTTATAGTAAGGCATAAATAGCTCATAAAAAACGTCATAGTATAGTAAGGCATAAAAAGTCATAAAAAGTCATTAGGTATAGTAAGCATAAAAACGTCATAGTATAGTAAGGCATAAAAAGTCATAAAAACGTCATAGTATAGTCAGGCATAAAAAGTCCTAGTATAGTAAGGCATAAAAAGTGATAAAAACGTCATAGTATAGTAAGGCATAAAAAGTCATAGTATAGTAAGGCACAAAAAGTCATGAAAAAGTCATAGTATAGTAAGGCATAAAAAGTCATAAAAATGACATAGTATACTAAGGTATGAAAAGTCATAGTATAGTAAGGCATAAAAACTCATGAAAAAGTCATAGTATAGTAAGGCATAAAAAGTCATAAAAACGACATAGTATACTAAGGTATAAAAAGTCATAGCATAGTAAGGCAAAAAAAGTCATGAAAACAACATAGTATAGTAAGGCATGAAAAGTCATAGTATAGTAAGGCATAAAAAGTCATAAAAACGTCATAGTATAGTAAGGCATAAAAAGTCATAAAAACGTCATAGGGCATAAAAAGTCATAAAAACGACATAGTATAGTAAGGCATAAAAAGTCATACAAACGTCATAGTATAGTAAGGCATAAAAAGTCATAAAAAACGACAGTATAGTAAGGCATAAAAGTCATTAACACGACATAGTATAGTAAGGCCAAATAGTCAGTATAGTAAGCATAAAAAGTCATACAGTATTAGTAAGGCATTAAAAAGTCATAAAAACGTCATTAGTTAATAAGGCATAAAAAGTCATAAAAAGGACATAGTATATGTAAGGCATTAAAAACGTCAGTATAGTAAGGCATTAAAAAGTCATAAAAAGGGGTCATAGTATAGTGAGGCATTAAAAAAGTCATAAAACCACATAGTATAGTAAGGCATAAAAAGTCATAGTTATGTAAGGCATAAAAAGTCATTAAAAACAATATAGTAAAGTAAAGCATTAAAAAGTCACCCAGTATAGTAAGCATAAAAGTTCATGAAAAGTCATAGTATAGTAAGGCATAAAAAGTCATGAAAACAACATAGTATAGTAAGGCATGAAAAGTCATAGTATAGTAAGGCATAAAAACTCGTAAAAACGTCATAGTATAGTAGAGCATAAAAAGTCATAATAAAGTCATAGTATAGTAATGCATAAAAAGTCATAAAAAAGTCATAGTATAGTGAGGCATAAGTCATAAAAACGACATAGTGTACTAAGGTAAAAAAGTCATGAAAATTTATAGTATAGTAAGGCATAAAAAGTCATAAAAACGTCATAGTATAGTAAGGCATAAAAAGTCATAGTATAGTAAGGCATAAAAAGGCATAAAAAGTCATAGTATAGTAAGGCATAAAAAGTCATAAAAACGTCATAGTATAGTAAGGCATAAAAAGTCATGAAAATGACATAGTATAGTAAGGCATAAAAAGTCATAGTAAAGTAAGGCATAAAAAGTCATGAAAACGTCAGAGTATAGTAAGGCATAAAAAGTCATAGTATAGTAAGGGATAAAAAGTCATGAAAACGTCATAGTATAGTAAGGCATAAAAAGTCATGAAAATGACAGTATAGTAAGGCATAAAAAGTCATAAAAACGACATAGTATAGTAAGGCATAAAAACTCGTAAAAACGTCATAGTATAGTAGAGCATAAAAAGTCATAATGAAGTCATAGTATAGTAATGCATAAAAAGTCATAAAAAAGTCATAGTATAGTAAGGCATAAAAAGTCATAAAAACGTCATAGTATAGTAAGGCATAAAAAGTCATAAAAACGACATAGTATACCAAGGCATAAAAAGTCAAACACGTCATAGTATAGTAAGGCATAAAAAGTCATAGTATAGTAAGGCATAAAAAGTCATAAAAACGTCATAGTATAGTAAGGCATAAAAAGACATAAAAACGTCATAGTATAGTAAGGCATAAAAACGTTATAGTATAGTAAGGCATAAAAAGTCATAAAAAGGTCATAGTATAGTGAGGCATAAAAAGTCATAAAAACCACATAGTATAGTAAGGCATAAAAAGTCATAGTATTGTAAGGCATAAAAAGTCATAAAAACAATATAGTATAGTAAGGCATGAAAAGTCACAGTATAGTAAGGCATAAAAAGTCATAAAAACGTCATAGTATAGTAAGGCATAAAAAGTCATAATATAGTAAGGGATAAAAAGTCATGAAAACGTCATAGTATAGTAAGGCATAAAAAGTCATAAAAAGGACATAGTATAGTAAGGCATAAAAACGTTATAGTATAGTAAGGCATAAAAAGTCATAAAAAGGTCATAGTATAGTGAGGCATAAAAAGTCATAAAAACCACATAGTATAGTAAGGCATAAAAAGTCATAGTATTGTAAGGCATAAAAGGTCATAAAAACAATATAGTATAGTAAGGCATAAAAAGTCACAGTATAGTAAGGCATCAAAAGTCATAAAAACGACATAGTATAATAAGGCATGAAAAGTCATAGTATAGTAAGGCATAAAAAGTCATAAAAACGTCATAGTATAGTAAGGCATAAAAAGTGATAAAAACGACATAGTATAGTAAGGCATAAAAAGTCATAGTATAGTAAGGCATAAAAAGTCATGAAAACATCATAGTATAGTAAGGCATAAAAAGTCATAAAAACGTCATAGTATAGTAAGGCATAAAAAGTCATAGTATAGTAAGGCATAAAAAGTCATAAAATCGTCATAGTATAGTAAGGCATAAAAAGTCATGAAAACAACATAGTATAGTAAGGCATGAAAAGTCATAGTATAGTAAGGCATAAAAACTCGTAAAAACGTCATAGTATAGTAGAGCATAAAAAGTCATAATAAAGTCATAGTATAGTAATGCATAAAAAGTCATAAAAAAGTCATAGTATAGTGAGGCATAAGTCATAAAAACGACATAGTGTACTAAGGTAAAAAAGTCATGAAAATTTATAGTATAGTAAGGCATAAAAAGTCATAAAAACGTCATAGTATAGTAAGGCATAAAAAGTCATAGTATAGTAAGGCATAAAAAGGCATAAAAAGTCATAGTATAGTAAGGCATAAAAAGTCATAAAAACGTCATAGTATAGTAAGGCATAAAAAGTCATGAAAATGACATAGTATAGTAAGGCATAAAAAGTCATAGTAAAGTAAGGCATAAAAAGTCATGAAAACGTCAGAGTATAGTAAGGCATAAAAAGTCATAGTATAGTAAGGGATAAAAAGTCATGAAAACGTCATAGTATAGTAAGGCATAAAAAAGTCATGAAAATGACAGTATAGTAAGGCATAAAAAGTCATAAAAACGACATAGTATAGTAAGGCATAAAAACTCGTAAAAACGTCATAGTATAGTAGAGCATAAAAAGTCATAATGAAGTCATAGTATAGTAATGCATAAAAAGTCATAAAAAAGTCATAGTATAGTAAGGCATAAAAAGTCATAAAAACGTCATAGTATAGTAAGGCATAAAAAGTCATAAAAACGACATAGTATAGTAAGGCATAAAAAGTCATAAAAACGACAGTATAATAAGGCATGAAAAGTCATAGTATAGTAAGGCATAAAAAGTCATAAAAATGTCATAGTATAGTAAGGCATAAAAAGTCATAAAAACGTCATAGTATAGTAAGGCATAAAAAGTCATAAAAACGACAGTATAATAAGGCATGAAAAGTCATAGTATAGTAAGGCAATAAAAAGTCTAAAATGTCATAGTAAGTAAGGCATAAAAAGTCAAAATACGTCATAGTAGTAGGCATAAAAACGTCATTGTATAGCAAGGCATAAAAAGTCATAAAAACGTCATAGTATAGTAAGGCATAAAAACGACATAGTATAGTAAGGCATAAAGTCATAAAAACGACATAGTATAGTAAGGCATAAAAAGTCATAAAAACGTCATAGTATAGTAAGGCATAAAAAGTCATAAAAATGTCATAGTATAGTAAGGCATAAAAAGTCATAAAAACTTCATTGTATAGTATGGCATAAGAAGTCATAGTATAGTAAGGCATAAAAAGTCATAAAAACGTCATAGTATAGTAAGGCATAAAAAGTTACAGTATAGTAAGGCATAAAAAGTCATAAAAACATATAGTATAGTAAGGATAAACCGTCATAGTATAGTAAGGCATCAAAAGTCATAAAAATGTCATAGTATTTTAAGGCCTAAAAATGTCATAGTATAGTAAAGCAAAAAAAGTCATAAAAATGTCATAGTATAGTAAGGCATGAAAATGTCATAGTATAGTAAGGCATAAAAAGTCATAAAAACGTCATAGTATAGTAAGGCATAAAAAGTCATAGTATAGTAAGGCATAAAAAGTCATAAAATCGTCATAGTATAGTAAGGCATAAAAAGTCATGAAAACGTCATAGTATAGTAAGGTATAAAAAGTCATGAAAATGACATAGTATAGTAAGGCATAAAAAGTCATGAAAACGTCATAGTACAGTAAGGCCTAAAAAGTCATAAAAACGACAGTATAGTAAGGCATAAAAACTCGTAAAAACGTCATAGTATAGTAGAGCATAAAAAGTCATAATAAAGTCATAGTATAGTAATGCATAAAAAGTCATAAAAAAGTCATAGTATAGTAATGCATAAAAAGTCATAAAAAAGTCATAGTATAGTAATGCATAAAAAGTCATAAAAAAGTCATAGTATAGTAAGGCATAAGTCATAAAAACGACAGTGTACTAAGGTATAAAAAGTCATGAAAATTTATAGTATAGTAAGGCATAAAAAGTCGTAAAAATGTCATAGTATAGTAAGGCATAAAAAGTCATGAATACGACATAGTATAGTAAGGCATAAAAAGTCATGAATACGACATAGTATAGTAAGGCATAAAAAGTCATGAAAACATCATAGTATAGTAAGGCATGAAAAGTCATAGTATAGTAAGGCATAAAAAGTCATGAAAACATCATAGTATAGTAAGGCATGAAAAGTCATAGTATAGTAAGGCATAAAAAGTCATAAAAACGACATAGTATAGTCTAAAAACGACATAGTAAGTAAGGCATGAAAAAGTCATAAAAACGACTAGTATAGTAAGGCAATGAAAAGGTCATAAAACGAGCTAGTATAGTAAGGCACAAAAAGGTCAGTATAGTAAGGCACAAAAAAGTCATAGTATAGTAAGAACATAAAAATTCATAAAAACGTCAAAAGTATAGTGAGGCCATAAAAAGTCATAAAAACGACATAGTATAGTAAGGCATAAAAAGTCATTAAAAAGTCATAGTATAGAAAGGCATAAAAAGTCATAAAAAGACATAGTATAGTAAGGCATAAAAAGTCATAAAAAAGTCATAGTATAGTAAGGCATAAAAAGTCATAAAAAAGTCATAGTATAGTAAGGCATAAAAAGTCATAAAAACGTCATAGTATAGTAAGGCATAAAAAGTCATAAAAACAACATAGTATAGTAAGGGCATAAAAGTTCAGTATAGTAAGGCAAAAAAGTCAATAAAAAACAACATAGTATAGTAAGGCATAAAAGTCAGTATAGTAGGCATAAAAGTCATAAAAACATCAATAGTATAGTGAGGGCATAAAAGTCATAAAAACGTGCATAGAATAGTAAGGCACAAAAAGTCATAAAAAGTCATAGTATAGTAAGGCATAAAAAGTCATAAAAAAGTCATAGTATAGTAAGGCATAAAAAGTCATAAAAAAGTCATAGTATAGGAAGGCATAAAAAGTCATAAAAACAATATAGTATAGGAAGGCATGAAAAGTCATAGTATAGTAAGGCATAAAAAGTCATAAAAACGACATAGTATATTAAGGTATAAAAAGTCATGAAAACGACATAGTATAGGAAGGCATAAAAAGTCATAGTGTAGTAAGGCATAAAAAGGCAAAGTATAGTAAGGCAAAAAAAGTCATAAAAACGACATAGTAATAGCTAAAGGTATAAAAAGTCATGAAAAAGTCACAGTATAGTAAAGGCATAAAAAAGTCATAAAAACGTCAATAGTAATAGTAAGGCATAAAAAGCCATAAAAACGTCATAGTATAGTAGGCATAAAAGTCATCGTATAGGTAAGTCATTAAAAAGTAATAAAAACAAACATTAGTATAGTAAGGCTTAAAAAGTCATTGTATAGTAAGGTATGAAAAGTTCATAAAACGTCATAGTTATGTAAAGCATAAAAGTCATAGTATGTAAGGCATAAAAACGGACATTAGTAAATAGTATAGGGCATAAAAAGTCATAAACCGACATAGTATACTAAGGTATAAAAAGTCATAGAAAAAAGTACAGTATAGTAAGGCATAAAAAGTCATAAAAACGTCATAGTATAGTAAGGCATAAAAAGGCCATAAAAACGTCATGTATAGTAAGAGTATAAAAAGTCAAAAGCGTCATAGTATAGTAAGGCATAAAAAGTCATGAAAAAGTCATAGTATAGTAAGGCATAAAAAGTCATAAAAACGACATAGTATAGTAAGGCATAAAAAGTCATAGTATAGTAAGGCATAAAAAGTCATAGTATAGTAAGGCATAAAAACGACATAGTATAGTAAGGCATAAAAAGTCATAAAAACGACATAGTATACTAAGGTATAAAAAGTCATGAAAAAGTCACAGTATAGTAAGGCATAAAAAGTCATAAAAACGTCATAGTATAGTAAGGCATAAAAAGCCATAAAAACGTCATAGTATAGTAAGGTATAAAAAGTCAAAAGCGTCATAGTATAGTAAGGCATAAAAAGTCATCGTATAGTAAGTCATAAAAAGTAATAAAAACAACATAGTATAGTAAGGCTTAAAAAGTCATTGTATAGTAAGGTATGAAAAGTCATAAAAACGTCATAGTATAGTAAAGCATAAAAAGTCATAGTATAGTAAGGCATAAAAACGACATAGTATAGTAAGGCATAAAAAGTCATAAAAACGACATAGTATACTAAGGTATAAAAAGTCATGAAAAAGTCACAGTATAGTAAGGCATAAAAAGTCATAAAAACGTCATAGTATAGTAAGGCATAAAAAGCCATAAAAACGTCATAGTATAGTAAGGTATAAAAAGTCAAAAGCGTCATAGTATAGTAAGGCATAAAAAGTCATCGTATAGTAAGTCATAAAAAGTAATAAAAACAACATAGTATAGTAAGGCTTAAAAAGTCATTGTATAGTAAGGTATGAAAAGTCATAAAAACGTCATAGTATAGTAAGGCATAAAAAGTCAAAGTATAGTAAGGCATAAAAACGTCATGGTATAGTAAGGCAAAAAAAACTCAGTATAGTAAGGCATAAAATGTCATGGTATAGTAAGGCATAAAAATTTCATAGTACAGTAAAGCATAAAAAGACATACAATAGTAAGGTATAAAAATGTCGGTATAGCAAGGCATTTAAACGTCATAGTATAGTAAGGCATAAAAACGACATAGTATATTAAGGAATAAAGAGTCATAGTATAGTAAGGCACAAAATGTCATAGTACAATAAGTCAAAAAACAGTCACAATATAGTCAAGCATTAAAAGGTCATAGTATAGTAAGATATAAGGAAGTAAAAGGTCATAGTATGGCATAAAAATGTCATTATATAGCAAGGCAAAAAATGTCATAGTATAGTAAGGCAAAAAATGTCATGGCATAATAAGGCATAAAAAGTCATATTATAGTCAAGCATTAAAAGGTCATAGTATAGTAAGGCATAAAAACAACATAGTATAGTAAGGCATAAAAACGACATAGTATATTAAGGAATAAAGAGTCATAGTATAATTAGGCATACAAACTCATACAATAGTAAGGTATAGAATGTCATAGTGCATTAAGGCATTAGAGACGGTTATATATATATATATATACACACATATATATCTTGTGGGGCATTTCAAGCCCCCTGGTGGCCACAGGGGCCCTAAGCAGCTGCTTAGTTTGCTTATGCCTTGTGCCGGCCTTGGTTGTGAGACCTGACACTTGACAGAAATAACAGAAACATCATGATGTGAGAAAACACATGTGACAGGGAAACCTGCTCCGTCACATTTTTGCAAAGGACTGCAAAATGTTTTCTTTCTCCCAATAATTTATAGTTGGACTGCGTCACTTGTAGTCTAAGTATAAATAAGGAGTTGGCAATCAGAGGTAATAGAGAGGGTAAAGACATTCCAGCAACAGGATTAGAGGTTTCCTGAGCAGGAGGGAGGCTGGGCCTGGCATGGATCGACAGGGAAAGGTTGTAACAGCCTCAGAGGGAGGATAGTGTGTGATGTGGAGCTCAGAGGGAGAACGAGCTGGAATGTCATCGCCGGGTCGAAGGAGAGTTTTACAGAGCTGTGGTGCAGAAACAAAACTCTGCCAGCAAATAACCAGACTTCAGGCAAAAACAAATGAGCTAAGGCAGCACATTAAAGTCAGGCTGATGTATTTCCTGAGCACAGTAAAAACAACCACAAGGCCACTGTTTTAAATATTTACTTCAGGGTTCAGGTAATGTTATTCTTTTGCATTTCTGGCCAGACTAACCAACATTATAATGGGTTTTGCAATATCAAAAGTCCTGGTGGTTTAACCAGATGGACTTGAAGAAGACTGGGCCAGTGTTCATGTGAGTTTGTAGGTCTGAGCAATATGACCTCAAAATCAGAGTAATAATTCTTTACACATTAGTGGACATATTTGCTTTCTCATGCTGTTTGTCCCGTTTAATTACAATGTGATGAGCTGTAGTTTGATGCAGCTCGTCTGTTCTGGCTATTTTCAGTTTGTAGAAATGTATTGAAAACTGCAATATGAGTAGATTTAGGTCAGTGAGAAATTCATATCAGTAATTCAATACGAGCTATGAACTTGTCATTGTGAGATTTTAGAACGAAACACATCAATTTAAAGGCAGAAACGCTGATTCATTCACTGTTTTTCATCAATTATTTGAGAAGGCTTTACCATCTGTACAACATGACAACATCCTTGACTTGGATAAGGAAATAAGGAAAAGGTTAAGAAAAAAAAACTTTTCAGGACAAAACTGTGGGAAATTATGCCCAAGTTGCTGCATGTAGAGAGTAGACAGAAGCAGCAGTCCTTAAAGGGAAATTCTGGTTTTGTACCAGATGGGTCTAATTTTGTCCTTTGTTCACTTTGATAATAATAAATAACACTGCAATCACCAAGTGAACTGCTGAAATCTGGGAATATGGTGAAAATGGTAGAAACAAGTCTAACAAGAAACACCAGTAGTCAGACGATCATATGAGATGAACAGGTTAGCCAGACTTATTTGGAAGTGAAGGTGAGGGTTGTTAAGATCCATCATTTTACAGACTGACATCTTGGTTCAATTTTGACCTACAGTACTTGAGTTTAAGTTATTGACAACACACTAAACCTCTGCCAAAACAGAACAACATATCAGAGTTTGTCATGAATACAGCAATAAAGTCCTGGACTTATTTCCATCATTGTCCCTGGTGTTTTTTAACAGTCCACCAACCTCATCAAGGAGGCAACAGACATTCAGTGTCCAACATTAATATATTAGAGAATAAGGCTAAAGAAAACTAAGTTATATAAACAAGTAATTAAACCTTTTCAAAAGTAAATTAAGTAAAAGTGGCAAAGACAAATGAAAGGGAATTAACATCATAAAAGTCATTGCTTGTTTGACATAAGGCAAGATGGAATTATCATTGGATTAAAAGCTTCTTTATAATACCATATTAATTGATTCAGTTGCACACAGTTTTTACATTTACGTATATGTAACTGTAGACTGTAACTGTCTCGTGTTTCTTGCCCCATTGGCCTTTGCCATAGCGAAGTTGGTGTTCCCAGGTCTGAGTACAATGTTGTTATAAATGGCGGCCAAAAGTACAAAAATAGGACCCAAGTTGTAACAAATGAGAATTTTCCTTTCATCGATCCATCTGAAGGTGGTTTTGCAGTAACACATACGGAGACTCTTACTCACAGCATCTCTAAGTCTTACCCAGTTCACAGGCTGTACCCGTCCAGCCACTGGCACATGTACATTTTCCACTGGTCTTGTCACAGGTGGCTCCATTCTGACACAAGCAGCGCTGCCGACAGTCTGCTCCATAAAACCCTGCAGGGCATTCTGGGAGGGGAAAAAAAAAACAGGTAAAACCATCTTGTGATCTCTTATTTACCTGTCATGTAGATGATCACTTTGCTCTGTTGTGTAAACTCACCTTCTGTGCAGTTGGGTCCGGTCCAGCCCGGTGTGCACACACACTGCCCACTGGCCGGGTGGCAGATGCCGTTGTTACGACAGCTACAGGTTTGGTTACATCCTTCCCCATAGAAACCGGTCGGGCAAGCTGCCAGCAGAGGGACAACAATATCATTACCTCTTCATGAACTCTGCTGATCAAAAGTGGAAATTCCAGGGTCTGGTAAGTGATACAGGCCATAGCATGGGGAACATGAAGTCCGTACTTTCTCATGTGAGGCTGGGCTGGGTTTTCCCAAATAACTCTGAAACCAAGCATGTTCTTGTTCCAGTGTGAGTCAGCGTTAAAAAGACATTCTCGGTGCTTCGATGCTGCTCCAGTATTTTTTTTTTCTCCATAACACTAGAGTGAAGCACCTGTCAACTTTCTGAAGACCCCACACTCACTCAGGTTGCAGAACGGACCGATCCAGCCAGCAGGACAGGAACAATCTCCACTGACATGGTCGCAGCTCCCGCCATTTAGACACAAACACTTCTCCTGGCAGTCAAGCCCATAGAAACCCTGAGGACACGCTGAGACACACACACACACACACACACACACACACACACACACACACACACACACACACACACACACACACACACACACACTACCTGTCAATAGCAGATATAGATATTCAGTAGGTGAATTTGTCTTCGTGATCAAGGAGCTTCTCTTACGCTTTTCGCAGAAGGTTCCTGTCCATCCCACCTGGCAGGTACAAGCTCCGCTCACATGGTCGCACAATGCCTTGTTGTCACACTGACACCGATGGCGACAACCAAGACCAAACATACCTGTTGGGCACTCTGAGAAAATACCACACACACACAATTTAGACTGGCAGACCAGTCATTTGTAGTTTCAAAACAGAGTGAACATGTCCGGTCAAGTTTGGTTATAAAACGATACAAGAAAGACGTGGTTGGAAACAGAAGTTGACAACTCAACCTCACCACAATGGTTCTGTTCTGAACTTGAGATTGGTTTATGAACTGTTGTCTCCAAGGTCAAGAATAAACTTTTAATCTCAACTTTTAAGCCAACGTGGACAAAGAGTCCTTCAAGTGTTCGAAAAAAAAAAAAAACATGTCAAGAAAAGTTCATGTGATACAACTGAAGAACTCAAGAACAACTACTGAGTGAACCATATGAACAATAAATATGAACTGAACAAAAAAACAAAAACAAATAAACCTAACATGCAAGAAGAACCTGATGGTAATCAGAGACAAGACTGTATTATTTAGGAGAACATTAAAGCCACTATATGCAAAATTTGAAATCTTTACTTTGGCGCCACCTTGTGGTAGAATGAAGGCCATACAAACTCTTAATGAATGGATGGGAAAGCAGCAACTGCACCAATTTTCACCAGCATTTTTCATTTTTCTATAATCAGAATTAACTTCCCTAAAGTCCGTAACAAAAACACCAACATACTGTGATGGCAGCGTGTTCCAGTGTAACCAGCTTCACAGTTGCAAAGGCCCGTCACAGCATCACAGCTGCCGTCTCCGTTTCTACAGTCGCAGGTTCCTGCACAGTCAGCTCCCCAGTGTCCTGCATCACACGCTGCGACACAAACATCACGTCTGAGTGTCATACATATCCAATCTTTTCATTTGCAAATATACCAGTAATTCAGTTTTTGGCCTGCAGTAGTAACAGATCTTTTTCACTACTGTTACCTTTCCTGCAGTTGTGTCCAGTCCAGCCAGGAGCGCAGGTGCACCGCCCATTCACCGGGTCACAGTGAGCATTGTTCTCACACACACACTTCATTTGGCATTCTTGACCGAATCGTCCACTCAGGCACGCTGCACAAGGAAAAAATTATTGAAAGCGTCACGACTAATCTACCGTAAGAAACTCCACCAGATCTCCCGAGAAGCACAGCAAGTTCCCATGACAGTTTCTGTTCTGTGATTCAGCTGTCAAGTGAAGCTTCAAGAGCCAGCGGTTGGTTTAAATGGAATTATATTTGTTCTTCCCAGTGAAAATATGTCCGAGGTGGTTTACTGGCTGCTGGAGGGTTTCGGGTGAAGATCGCTGAGAAAAACTACTCCTCTGTCTTTTAGCATGTTGCTTCCATTTCTTGTCAAAACTGCACCACTGCATGATTTCAATATTCCACTGTGCTGTCATCCTCCTCAGCTGGTTGACTGTTTAATGCTTGTTGCTATGGAAACTTATCCCAAAAAAAAAATGCACCCAGCAGATACTCACAGTTTTGGCAGAGTTTTCCCATGAATCCTGGAGGACAGATACACGATCCATTATGTTTATCGCACGAGCCACCGTTCTCACAAGCAGGGCAGGTTTCTGTGCAGCCCGGACCCCAGGATCCCTCCACACACACTGTGAAAGAATAATATTTACTTTTTTTATGTATAATGTGGGTGGTTATATTTATTGAGCTGTCAAAAATGTGTTGCCACTCACAGTTCTCACAGTGCTTTCCTGACGTTCCTGCTGGACACTTGCATTGTCCTGTCACTTTGTCACACGGGGCACTGGTGCAGTTGCAAGGATGAACGCAGCCTGTTCCAAACCGTCCCTCTGGACAGTCTAATGCAAGACACACAAGCAGGGGTTCGTCTTAAAACAAGGGGACAATAATGGGAGTAAAGCATGTTCTCTGTAGGGCCGCCGTACCTTGATCACAGTTCTCCCCATGACGACCAGGAGGACACTTTCGTTGGCATTTTCCAGTCACATGATCGCAGGACACCCCTGGTGGACAGGAGCACTGCTTCTCACAGCCGGCTCCATATGTACCTGGGTTGCATTCTAGAGACAGAGGAGAACAGAGCGAGCACTCATCAAGTTAAGACAACTCTAACACACACTGTAAGTGTACAGTAAAACACCTTTGAACCATCAACCATTAACTCCCAAACGAAACCAAAATATAGACGAATGTAATTGCGAGCATTCTATCGGTGTGCTCACCGTCCTTGCAGGTGTCGCCGTGGTAACCAGATTTACAGACACAGGTGCCATGGCGACGGTGACACTCCAGAGTGTTCTGCTGGACACACTGACACTCCTCAGAGCAGCCCGGTCCGAAGGTCCACTTTGGACAAGCTGGAGGAGAAAATGAAAATGAAAAAGACGTGAAAAGTGTGATGAAAATATTACATTACATTCACTCATTTGGCAGATGCTTTATTCCAAAGCAACTTACAAGTGAAGGATATCACTAAAGCTTCAGTGCAGTAGGAGACCTTGGTGTAAATACCAAGTATTACATCTATTCAATAAGTGCAAGGGTGCATAGTAAGTCGTAGTTTGGCATGTTAGGGTGTTAGAGATGTTAGGAGAAGAGGTGCTCTCAGAAGATATGAGTCTTAACGAGATTCTTGAGGGTAGAGAGGGACACCCCTGCTCTGATAGCATTCGGTGAGCTTGTTCCACCGTTGGAGAACCACAGATGAGGATAGTGTAGACTGTGATTGCCTTGTGTGCAGGGATGGTAATGCCAGACGACACAGGAGCATAAGCCTGTATGATTGAGTAGATGGGTGCAGACCCAGAAGTCGCTCTGAAGGCAAGTATTTGTGACTTGAATTTGATTCGGGCGGCCATGGGTAGCCGGTGTAGGTTGATGAGTAGCGGAGTGACATGTGGTCTACTAGGCAGATTGAAGAGCAGACTGGCTGCCACATTCTGGACCATCTGTAATGGTTTGACTGTGCATGAAATCATATGTGGGTACAAGGCTGAAAGTGCATTGGAAAACTGCAATGCTAATAAGATTCACAGTGACAGATCAGTACTTTTATAATCTTGGGTTCTGACCAAGTTCAAGGGTGAGAGTCTGGTGATAGACAGGTGATAAGTGGCAGGACAGTGGGACTTACGGAGGTGGCAGAAGCGTCCGTACAGTCCAGGATCACACAGACAGGCTCCATAGGTTCGATGGCAGCGCCCATTATTTGCACAGTTACACTTCTTGTTGCACTGTTTTCCATAGAAGCCCTTTGGACAGCCTGCACACAGGAAAAAAGCAAATCACAGTAGGCCTACACTTCAGATGTTTTCACTAAAAAAAAAAAAAAAAAGGAAAAAAAAGAAAAGGGAAAAATTCTTTTTTGTCTCACTCACCATCCTGGCACAAGTCTCCACTGACTCCCGGCGGGCAGCGGCAGCTCCCAGTGACAGGATCACAGCTGGCGCCATTTTTACACTTACAGTGAAAGGAGCAGTTTTTACCAAAATAGCCCTCGGTGCAAGCTGTGAGATTGAGAAGTAAAAGTTTCTATCACTGCTAAACTCTCAGGACTGACTTTACAAACTGATACAGTAGTGACAGTGTACACATGTGTGTCAGGAGTGTCAGTGTGTGTTGAGCAGGTCCTCACTCTGGTTGCAGACGATGCCGGTCCATCCATCGGGGCAAACGCAGCCATTCTTCCACGGATTACATTTTCCTCCATTAGAGCAGTCGTCACACGTCAAACTGCAGTCGTTCCCGAAAGTGTCATCTAAACACACTGCAAACAACAGAATTTAACATCAACAACCACTTAAGTTTATAGTCTACAGACAATTCATGTTCAAGAATTTTTTTTTTTTTCTATCTAAATTGTAATCATGATATTTGACCCTGAAAAACAAAAATACAGTAACTGTTGCTTGACTTTTTAGGGCAGAACACTGACTGGATGATTATGATTATGTCAATGTTGAGACAAATTACTGCAACTGTCAATGAAGTTAGGATTGTAGTTATACACAGATCTAGAGCAATTACTCAATCAACAGAAAATTAGTCAGCAACTATTTTGATAATAAATTAATAGTTTTGGCAATAGTAAAAATGCCAAACTCCTTGTGGTTCCAGCTTCTCTGTGTCAGGATTTTAAGCATTTCTTTGTCATATATAAAAAATGAATATATTTGGGTTTTGGCCTGTGAGTCAAAAACTGTGATTTTAAAGTTTTATCAGGCATTTTCACTATATTCTGACATTTTATAAACAAAATTATTAAATGAGAAAATAAAATCAGCAGACCACATTGCCTGCTTGCACACCTGGACTTCACTTTTTTTTGTGTTTTATTCTTTTGAACACTTTACAGTCGATTGTTTTTAGATTTACTGTTTATTCTCGTTTTATTTTTCACTGCCACTTTACATTTGTTTATTTTAATCGCATGGGCTCATGTGTACTGCTGACTGATAGAGAGAGCAACACTGTTTAAACTTGTTTCATCATATCTAGTTATCCAATTTAATTTATAGACTTTGCCTTTTTCACACATCTGGTTTTCATTTTTTAATAGTGTTAAACATAACCCATGTTATGTTCACATGGAAACCATATTTTTTACCGTTTTATTTTCTATGTACATTGTACGCAGTTCTGTGCAGCACTTTTGCAAAATACAAATTTCCCCTCAAGGGACAATAAAGTTTTTCATCATCAAAATATTGTCCATTTTAATATATTTGTGGTTTAGAGTCAATGTTCAGGTGAGACTCCAACTTTCAGTGAAGTAACTTGAAATGTTCAACTGCTTCTACTTTTCAAAAGAGTCCATCAAGTTTGGGCAACTCAACACTGAGCCTCTGACGTCCTGCCGCAGACCTCGACCAGCTGCCGGTACATGTAAACCTCAGCATTCCTGCCAGAGAGGCTGTTGTGTTAAAATATGTACAAACAGTCTGGGAACGTGAAGCTCAGCAATTACCCCCACTTTGTGCTCTGTTCCTGCCTGCACTAAATGAGTCTGTCAGACAGTTTCACCTCCCGGAGTCACACTCAGGTAATCAGATACAGGTTGAGGTTCCTGTTAATGATAATGGGTGGTTAATGGTTTGGGAAGAAACTCACCAAACTTCTCTGCCAGGTTACTCTCTGCCCTCAGCTCGCCCTCGTCGTCCTCATAGTCATCATAACGCTCCAGAGGTTGGCTGTAGTCCTGCAGCAAGGTGAGCTGGGGGCGAATGAGAGGCAACTCAATGGCACCTCCGCTGGAGAGGGCCTCAATTGCATCTTCTAGCGCTATGGAGTAATAGGTGGGAAGAAATAAATTATACACAATACAACAAAATATACACTTAGTTTTTTGTCTCTTTCAAAATCTTGTTTTTCAAAACAAAAATACATCATTTGATTAAATAACTTGTTTTCATGCATATATATATATACATTCATATATACACATAGTTTTGCAACAGGTAATGACAGCACATTAAAATGCATGAAATAAAAAAGTTTAAAAAAAAAAAAAGGAGGAAATAAATTTTCTACAACATGTTACTTTAATTCAGGAAAATCTGGTTTTAAAGTGGACAAGTAAACAACTGAAACTATTGCACCCTGCTAAAGGCTTTTCTGTCAGATGTCGAGTAAGAAAAGATTTTAACTGGAGGGAGTGCATTTCCTTATTTATATGACAAATTCTGTATGTCTTTGAAGCACATTTTCTCCATGTTTGTTCAACTTCACCAAAACTTTCCAGTGCTCCATCACCAGCTCTAATGGAACATGCTGTTAGTGGTATAGTCATTTTTCACTGAAAGAAAAACTGTAAATAATAAAATGACTGATGGATAGATTCAGTTTCACTGTTTCAGTTTCAGGGTATTGTTCATGTTGGCTCACTGTCACACTGTCATGTCTCACTGGGACACTTGAATAGAACAGAGCCATTGTTCATGTTTTTAGTAACCCCTGTGCTTTCACAAGTCTAAACTTCTGAAATGAAAAATCCCTATTATTCAAAATGATTGGCTGCTAATATTATTACACCTGCAGCCTTATCTTACTTTTTCCAGTTGTGGCATAAAAATGTGAGGAACTTCAGAATGAAATGGTACAATTTCTGTTATATACAAATGAGTACAAGCCTTTGAACATCTCGAACTGCAAAATCCACCCAAAGTCTAAACAATTCACCTCAACACTCACAAGTTAGACTGAATGACTCAGTACACAGGATGTTTTTTTGCAGTACGACAGAAACACTTTTCCAGGTTGTCTGATGGCATGTGTCTGGTACCATTCCCACTCACCCCCCTCTCTCTCTCTCTCCCCTGATTGCAGATACTCACGGATGCAGGATTGCCGGTCCTCATCCAGACGGAAACCCCGGCGGCAGAAACACTGGAAGGAACCTGCGCTGTTCTGGCACGTGTGATCACAACCGCCATTAGTGGCCAGACACTCGTCTACATCTAAACAACACAGACACAGCACAGACTCAACTGCTTTTCCTTCATCAAAACGAATCACTCAGAAAAGCCAAAGTTATTTAGCTGAATGGAGCTCACTTTACACATGAAACCAAAACAAAGACAACATTGTGCATGTTAGTGTTGACGTCTTTTGAGTCAAACTGGAACTTGCTCCACTTCAACTGAAATAAAAATTCTCTCTCATAAAAGCGTGAGTGCCATCCACTGTTGGACTGAGAGCTGAGCATACCATCACAGCTACATCCATCTGAGTTGAGCCTGTATCCTGCGGAGCAGTAGCATTCATAACCCCCGGGGTAGTTGGTGCAGTCCTGCTCACAGCAGGAGCTCTGCTCTCCACACTCGTCGACGTCTGCCAAACCCAACAAGCAGGAAGACAAAAATTATGATCCGGCTGTGGTGATACGCTCCCCTGCTCAATGAGAGCAACCTTTTATGAGATAATGTAAATTGTACAGGTTTAACAACCAGTAAAGGTCAAAGTTACAACTTCTTTCCTTTATAAACTCTGACTTCAGTTAATGTTTACCCCTGTGTTATAAAGCCAAAAACTAGAGAGTACATTATCCTCCACTTCCTGACCAAAAGAGCATTCTGGCATCGCAGAGTGGAGACCTACAAATTCACTGAAGTTTACTTCACTTGTACCCACAAGATTTCTTTTTAAATCCTCTTTTTTGGCACTTCAGAGACTCCATAGATGCCCGATTTCTCTTTAATTTTCTGGTTTATGCATAAATTGTATTAGATGATTAATTACACTGACTGAGCTGCCCTATAGTTATAGTGCATTGTAAAGGGGAGTCATAGAGTTACACAGCACAACATTAGTCTCAATGTGACATCCTCTCATAGGCAGGATGAGGCTCAGAAAAATAATTTTAAATCAAATATCAATCCAGCATCAACTCTTCTCATTGAGTCAAAATCCAGAAAGAGCATAGCAGCTGGACATGATGAAAAGATACAACATGGAAAGACATATTTTCTGAGAATTCAAAAGACTGAGTTCAATGAAAAGTGGACTGCTTATAAAACCACTCACAAAGACACTGCTGACACCTCTGCATAAAGGCCAATAAGCTGCATCAATATGTTGCAAAACCCGCATAAAAAATAAAAAGCAATTAAATTGAAGTTAAAAAAAAGAACTAAGTGCAAAATGAAACCAGCTGTTTAACCAGTCATAAACACTAATACATAAAACAACAATTATTATATAATTCAATATGGTGTGTCTGTGGAGTTTCATGAGTGCTGAAGTATGTAAGTAAGAATGCATTTTATCTTGT
>PVUN01001213.1:457144-493278 GCA_002994505.1 Seriola rivoliana | reverse complement strand
AGACCAAGACCAGGACCAAGACCAGGACCAGACTGACAACGAGACCAAGACCAGACCGAGACCGAGACCAAGACCAAGACCAAGATCAAGATCAAGACCAGGACCAGACCAAGACCAGACTGAGGCCAGGACCGGACTGAGACCAGGACCAGACCCAGACCGAGACCAAGACCAGGACCAGACTGAGAACGAGACCGAAGACCAAGATCACGACCCCAGGAACCAGGACCAAGACTGAGAACGAGCCCAAGACCAAAACAGGACCAAGACCAGACCGAGACCGAGACCAAGACCAAGACCAAGATCAAGATCAAGACCAGGACCAGACCAAGACCAGACTGAGGCCAGGACCGGACTGAGACCAGGACCAGACCCAGACCGAGACCAAGACCAGGACCAGACTGAGAACGAGACCGAGACCAAGATCAGGACCAGGACCAGGACCAGACTGAGAACGAGACCAAGACCAAGACCAGGACCAAGACCAGGACCAGACTGAGAACGAGACCAAGACCAGACCAAGACCAAGATCAGGACCAGGACCAGACCCAGACCAGACTGAGGCCAGGACCAGACTGAGAACGAGACCGAGACCGAGACCAAGATCAGGACCAGGACCAGGACCAGACTGAGAACGAGACCAAGACCAAGACCAGGACCAAGACCAGGACCAGACTGAGAACGAGACCAAGACCAGACCGAGACCAAGACCAAGACCAAGACCGAGACCAAGATCAGGACCAGGACCGGACTGAGACCAGGACCAGACCCAGACCGAGACCAAGACCAGGACCAGACTGAGAACGAGACCGAGACCAAGACCAAGACCAGGACCAGACTGAGAACGAGACCAAGACCAAGACCAGACCAAGACCAAGACCAGGACCAGGACCAGACTGAGAACGAGACCAAGACCAAACCAAGACCAGGACCAGGACCAGACTGAGAACGAGACCAGACCGAGACCGAGACCAGACCGAGACCGAGACCAGGACCAAGCCCAAGACCAGGACCAGACTGAGAACGAGTCCAAGACCAGACCCATACCCAGACCAGACTGAGACCAGACCGAGACCAGACTGAGACCAGGACCGAGACCAAGACCAGGACCAGACTGAGACCAAGACCAGGACCAGACTGAGACCAGACTGAGACCAGACCCAGACCCAGACCAGCAGCCTGAGTCCTTGATCCTGTGTGCACCTGTCAGACTGAGCTCGTAACATCTGTGTCCGACTCTTGAAGTTGTGATTCACCTGACTGTGGTCTCAGACCTGGTTGCTGATGTTGTGATCGAGGTTCAGGACTTTAATCTGGTTCTTGCTGGTCCTGTTTGAGGTCTGGAGAAGAAGACTCAGGTCCTGCAGCCGGAGGAGAAGAAGACGGTGGCGTATCATGAGGCTGGTCACGCCGTCGCTGGATGGTTTCTGGAGCACGCTGACCCTCTACTAAAGGTCAGCCTTACTGTTTAATGGATCAACTGTTCAAATGAAATTTAATGTTCTCCAGAACTGACCAGGACCAGGACTAGGACCAGGTCCTCACTAATCATGGCTCAGTTTAAAATAAATGTCCGACAGGACAAAATCAAATGATGACATTTCATATCCAAAAGGTCAAAAGTCAACTTCACTCTGACATCATAATGTTCTGTTCAGTATTCAACACTGTGACCATGTTTCCTGTGACCTGATTGGGTTGATGGAGGGTCTGGTTCAGAATCAGGTCTGAGCAGAACTTATTGATTATTTGAACAGTTTTAATGGAATTAAATTGAATCAGATCATCGTTATGAGGGTGTAACATTTACTGCAGCATCATTCATCCTTCAATGACATTGTGTGTTACATATTGTGTTGCTATGATTACCTGTCCAGGTGTCCATCATCCCCCGAGGGAAGGGGCTAGGCTACGCTCAGTACCTGCCCAAAGAGCAGTACCTGTACACCAAGGAGCAGCTGCTGGATCGCATGTGTATGACTCTGGGGGGGCGGGTCTCCGAAGAGATCTTCTTCGGACGCATCACCACCGGAGCTCAGGACGACCTCCGCAAGGTCACCCAGAGCGCGTACGCACAGGTCAGAGGTCACAGGTCTGGGGCAAGAGGGGTCACAGGTCAGAGGTCACATGGGTCAGAGGTCACAAGTTAGAAGTCTTGGCTCAGAGGTCACACTGGTCAGAGGTCACAGGGCCAGAGGTAACAGCGCTGGGGTTAGAGGGATCACAGGTCAGATGTCACATGGGTCAGAGGTCACAAGTTAGAAGTCACAGGGGTTACAGTTAATTATTATTGAGGGTTCTATGAAGGTCAGGGTTAGGGTCAGCTGATGACCTGCTGTGAGGTGATGAACTTTAACATGAAGTTCAAGTTCCCTGTTCAGGTTCCTGTCGGTCTGATCTCCTGGTCTATGTGTTCTGCTGCAGATTGTTCAGTTTGGGATGAATGCAAAGGTGGGTCAGGTTTCCTTCGACCTCCCCCGGCAGGGCGAAATGGTTCTGGAGAAACCATACAGTGAAGCTACGGCTCGGCTCATTGACACCGAGGTCAGAACCCTCATCAGCGAGGCGTACCAGAGAACCCAAGAGCTGCTGAACAACAAGAAGGCAGAGGTGGAGAAGGTACCTACGACCTACCTTTTAAGAACCTCACAGGTCACAACACAGTCTTTGTTCTAGACCTCTCAGGTGGAGACGAGGTGATGGTGAAACTCCAGATAAATTAGGTACTAAAAGGAACTATACAGGAAATAAGACAAGTAGAACCCTGACATAAATTCTTGAACATTCCTATGCTGAGAACTCCACAACTCTTCGGATGTTAAAACCTTTGCTCCAAGACAAGGTTCTAGGTCCTTGACAGAACACACACAGTTTTAGAGTGTTCTCAGTCTGGTGTTGTACATAAAGTACCACCAGTTCTCACTGATAAAACTTTCTCATTGAGTTCTAGAACATTTCTGTGCAGAGAACTGGTGTCTCGATGTAAAGCTCTAAAACCTAAGACCTAAAACAGACCTAGAATGTTCTCTAACTGCTGTTCTACCACCTGTGGTACCAACAAATCTTTTCCTCATAAACTATAACCTGCTCTGACATACAGAACCCTGTCTTTGAGTTCTAGAACATTTGTGTGACAGGATCTTTACAAGTTCTAAAGCCTTCACTAGAACCCTGCTCAGATCCAGAAACCTCCTGTAAGCAGCAAGACCAGTGACAACATACACGCTTCTAAAATGTTCTCTATTGTTCTACAATGTTCTATTAGAAGAACTAATCTTTTCCTCATACACTAGAACCAGCTCTCACATATAGAACCCTGTCTTAGAGTTTTTGAACATTTCTTTGTCTCTACAAGAGTTCTTGTATAGAGTTCTAAAACCTTCCCTCCAGATCAGAGTTTTAGATCATTCACACAAACAGCACAATCCGGAGTTCTGACCCATACCATAATGTTCCTGTGGTGTTCTCCAGGTGGCGCTGCGGCTGCTGGAGAAGGAGGTTCTGGATAAGAGCGACATGGTGGAGCTGCTGGGAAAACGTCCATTTGCAGAGAAGTCGACGTACGAAGAGTTTGTGGAGGGAACCGGAGGCGAGGATGAAGACACGACGCTGCCGGAGGGTCTAAAGGACTGGAACCAGGAGAGGAAGGACAAGGAGGAGACCCAGGACGAACAGGTGGCCCGACAGATCTCTGGAGGAATGCCCTTTTAGAACCCTCTGATGGAGGTCTGGGTTCTACCACAAACATTGACCCATCACTCTCATGGGTATAAAATGTCTGGATCACAATCATTGATGAGGATGAGATCCTTGCCTCCTCACACACTTCCACAATAAACATCAAGATCTCTTTTCGTAGAACCTTTAGCTATGGAATTCTACACTAAACCTTCATCCTATAGTTCCTTAATATTTTGTTGGAGATCTGGGTTCTACCACCAACCTAAGCTATGACCCAACCCCTCACATGTCTAGAACCTTGTTAATGTGGAGTTTTACAGTCACCTCGCTTTCATCTGTGAGCTCCTGAAGCCTCTCGTTGACTTCCGAATATTAAACAAGAAGAACTTGGTGAGAACCTGGTCTTTGTACTGCACCAAAGACCAAACCCTCACCTTATAACACTCTAGAATGTTCTGTTGATGTCTGGGCTGCACCACCAAAATATGACTGGACACTGGATTCAAGAACTCTGCACACACTCCTAGAACCGTCTCTCTAGAGTTCACTCACCTTGTACCGACACACCCTTCTCCTCATTGTTCTGGAACCTTCACCTTATTGAACCACCGCTCTTCCCTGTGTTTAGCCACCAGGTTATAGAACAGATCGGATTCATGCATTTATGTCTAAACTGTCATTGAGTTCTGAAATATTTCTGTTCAGAGAACTGTTCTCTAGAGGCCTCATTCTTTACTCTGTAGGACTCTGACACAGAACTTGTTTACAGTTACCTATAGAGCTCCATCTCCATCTCCCAGAACTTCCCCACTGACTTGTGCTGGGAGCTCTGTGTAGAACACTGACAGCACTTATAGAAGTGTTTTCTACATTTGGATCTTGTTCCAACAAAGAATTCTGTATCACACAAATATTCTAAAGCAGGGTTCTAGATTAATTACAACAAACATGCTTCCAGAATGTTCTACAATCTACATCTTTAACAACAGATTTGTTCCTCATACACTAGAACCAGTGCTGACTTAAAGATTGATATTGAGTGATGTTGAGTAATGTTCTTCAAATATCTATTCTTTGTATAGACCCATCTCTGCTGGAGAAGCCTTGTTCCATTGCAAGGGTTCTTGAACAGTCAAATCCACACATACTCTTGATATTAAAACATTTGCTCCAACAGGGGGTTCTAGATCACTCACAGAACGCACACACGTTTGGAGAACGTTCTCAATCTGTTTGTTCTAAAATTCTAGAACAATTTTGCACTAAGAACTTTCAAAGTGTCTTGATGTGGAACCCTTAGATAAGTCACAACACGTACATGCTTTTAATATTCTCCAATCTGTGACAACAGATCTGTTCTTGTAAAGCGGAACCAACACTAGAACCGTTCTCAAACTAACTGATAACTATTTGATATAATTGGTCATTCACACCACACACAAACTGCCACAAAAAGGGCTCTGGAACATTTCTCTGCAAAGTACTGTTCTCTGCATAGAACTCTAGAACCTTCCTCTGCATTTGAAGCCTCTCTTGATCGCAGGGTTCTACATTAAACATACTCAAGAAATGTTCAGTTCAGCTCTGACCCATAGAACCATTCAACAGTATTTCTGTAAATGTAGAACTCTTGTTTCAGGTTCTCGATCCGGACTCTACAGCACTTGGTTCCTTGTCTCCAGCCGAACTGTTGGACTTTGTGCTCCAGTGCCAGCCTGTGACAAACAGAACATAGAACAAGAACCCTAAAGGTAGAGGGTGTCGTGAGTACAGTTCTTCATACAACCCTGAGGTCTGCAGTTGAGGTTCTGCTGCTTAAAAAAAGATGATTAACTTATTTAAAGATGACTCTGTATCAGCTATAGAGAACGCTCTCTCCATCATCATCATCACGCTTTGATCCTGTGAGAGCAGTAAAGAGCTGCAGTCTGTGCTGATCAGATATGAATTAGTTATTGATCAGTTATTGTTAGCATGCTGCATACTGTATACAGCTGATGCTAATATGATGTGAAATTATAGTAAGGTGTAAATGTGTGATGTTTCAGACATTTTAATAAAGACAGAAAAACTGTCAGCAAGTTTCATGATCAATAATCGATCAATCATTAAAGGATTAAAACAGTTTCCCCTCAGTGAAAGTTTATTAAACAGTGGATGTGTAATAATAATAATAATAATAATAAAAAGATTTCAGTTGGATCGGTTGACAAACACAAACTAATGATTTTTATTTAACCTTTGACCTGGTTCATTCATATGGACTTTATATTTCATCAAATCAAATATACATAAAGATATAATACAAGATATAATAATATTGATTAAATGGACAAATAAAAACATAATGAATAAATTATTAAACTTACAATGAAATGAACAAGTAGGTGATGAAATATACTAATAAAACAAATAGATATGAAGTGAAAAATATCAACAATATCCCTAAAATAAGTGAAAAGACAGAAATAAAAAAATAAATAGACCTCAAGTGAAGTAAATTAAAAGATATGTATTTATATGTAAATAAATTAAAACATGGAGAGTTTGAATAGGGTTTTAAAAATAACGTATGTTTATTTATAAATGTACTATTTGTGTATATTTATTTAATTTCTTGTTAATGTATTTCATCACTTCTTTATTTATTTAACGTCAATTCATTCTTATATCACCGATTTCAATTCTGTCACAATAGTAAATCCTTCAGGTCACACGGGGCTTTTACTCTGAAACCATCATCAGAGGAAGTGACGTACGGATGGCCGCGGTGTTTCCGCTGCTCAAACAGACTCAAACATCAGAAATAATTGATTACTGATTTGGCTCGACGCTGACAGAAGGAGCTCGCGGAGCGGCAGCTGGGCTGAATGGCGGCGGCAGTTTCTGCGGTGAGTTCATTTATGACCTGTCAGTCTGCGCTTAGGGACGCATGCTAAGCTAATGCCAAGCTAATGCTAACCGGAGGAATCAGTGTTTACCGTTAAAGCACAAACACAGTCTGGAGTCAGTCAAACTGATAGATCGGGTCTAAAGGTGATCAGTTGTAACAGATCGATACACGCAGCAGAAGTGCAGGAGCTAAGCTAGGCTAACAGAAGAGACGGTCCTTTTATCTGGTGCTAAGCTAACTGACTGCCGGGAAGAACATGACCGTCTGCAGGCAGAACACCTGGACAGGTGGCGACATCTGACCGTGAGACTGATGACGTCATGGTCAACACACGGACATCTGAAATCGATACTTCAGCTCCTGATGTTATCTGATGACATCACAGATGAGCGACGCGATGTCACAGACCAAGTGGTGGAAATGTATTTACTCAGCTACTGTAGTGAAGTACAAATCTGAAGTACTTCTACTTCACTGGAGTATTTTCTTATACTGCAGTTCATCAGAGGAAGTATAGTACTTGTACTGCAGTACATTTATTTTCCCACTGCTGGTCCTTCAGATCCAGATGTTTACAAACACATGAAGCTTGTTTATAAACAACATGATGTAAGCAGCTGTGATGATGGATGAAGTTTTAAATAAATTAAGATTATTTTGATTTTGATTGTAAGTTTTCACTTTGACAAAGAAACAATCAAAGGACAGAGAAAATAACCAGCAGCTTAATTAATGATAATTAATAATGGTGTTAATCAAACAACAAGCATCAGTACAAACAGTTTGTTTATATTTGTGTCTCTATTCAAAAATCTGAATACTAACAGCGATTAATCAATGAATCAATACAATAACTTCTCAGGAATCACAGGGTGTGTTTGTTTTGTTCTCCTGGTGTTAACAGGGAGGGCCGGCTCTCATCATGGAGAATGGACAGAGCACCACCACCAAGCTGGGCCTGCCGCCGCTCACCCCCAACCAGCAGGAGGCGCTGCAGAAGGTCTCACACACACACACCTGTCTGTCAGATGTTTCACAATAAAAGTCCTGCAGGCTCCAAGAATGTGAAGAAAGCATGACAGGAAGCATGCTTTTATTGTGAAACACTAGCAGAAACATGATATCACTGAAGGTTTTATGAAAATCTGTTTTTAAAGTTTTACTGTGTGTGTGTGTGTCCTGTCTGCAGGCGAAGAAGTACGCCATGGAGCAGAGCATTAAAAGTGTTCTGGTCAAACAGACTCTGGCTCAGCAGCAGCAGCTCACTAGCCTCCAGGTAACAACACCACCTGCTGCTCAGGTAACTGTTGCTCAGGTGTTTGCTGTGATAATGACACGTCAGCTCTGATCGGTCTGAACAGTCTTCAGTCTGTGAGGAACGGCTGTGTCAGGTGCAACAGCTGTTACACCTTTTAAAAGCTGTGACAGGTGTGATGATTGTCCGTGACCCTCAGGTGTAATCTGTCTCTGTCTCTGTCTCAGATGGCGTCTCTGACGATGGGTCTAGGAGACGCTCTGTCTCCCCTGCAGTCAGTAAGTACTTCACTGTCTCACCTGCTTCTCACTTGAGACAGCTGATCATCAATCTCTCGTATCACCTCGGCAAACAGCTCTGATTGATCAGCTTTCTCTCTCAGGTGGCGGCTCAGCGTCAGAGAGCTCTGGCAATCATGTGTCGAGTTTATGTCGGCTCCATCTACTATGAGCTGGGAGAGGACACCATCAGACAGGCCTTCGCTCCGTTTGGACCAATCAAGAGCATCGACATGTCCTGGGACTCTGTCACCATGAAACACAAGGTCAGACACACACAGACACACACATACAGACACACACACACACACACACACACACACACACACACACACACACACACACACACACACACACACAGAGCTGAGTGCAAAGGTCAGATCCAGATTTAATCCACACGTGGGTCAGGACTAGGATCAGACTGGACCTGGATCAGTCACAAGGAAACTGGACCAGGACGTCCTGAACTTCCCTCAGTGTCTTACAGTAGAGGTCAGAGGTCAGATAAATGACTTCCTGTACTTTTCGTGTGCAGGTGAGGTCACAGGTGGAGATGGAGTCATGTCAGGACCAGGACTCAGTGATCCAGACTCACAGGGACAGACGTTAACCCTCCGTGTTCCTCTGCAGGGTTTCGCCTTCGTAGAGTATGAGATGCCCGAGGCGGCTCAGCTGGCCCTGGAGCAGATGAACTCTGTCGTCTTAGGAGGCAGGAACATCAAAGTGAGTACTGGTCCTTAGGATCTGGTCCAGTCCAGACCAGTGCAGACCATAACAGACCAGTTCAGACCATCACAGACCATCACAGACCAGTGTAGACCAGTCAGTACCAGTCCAGACCATCACAGACCAGTACAAACCGGTTCAGACCAGTCCAGACCATCACGGACCAGTCCAGACCATCACGGACCAGTACAGACCATAACGGACCAGTCCAGACCATCACAGACCATCACAGTCCATCACAGACCATAACGGACCAGTCCAGACCATCACAGGCTAGTACAGACCATCACAGACTAGTACAGACCATCACAGACCAGTACAGACCATCTGAACCAGTACAGACCATCACAAACAATCACGGACCAGTACAGACCAAGTACAGACCATCACGGACCAGTCCAGACCATCACAAACCATCACAGACGATCACAGACCAGTACAGACCATCACGGACCATTACAGGCCATCACAAACCATCATGGACCAGTACAGACCATCACAGACCAGTACAGACCTAGGCTGTGGACCAGTCTCTAGTCTCAGTCTGAGGTCTCTGACTTTGTCTCTGCTCCTCATCTCGCAGGTTGGGAGGCCCAGTAACATCGGCCAGGCTCAGCCAATTATTGACCAGCTGGCGGAAGAAGCTCGCGCCTTCAACAGGATCTACGTGGCGTCGGTTCACCCCGACCTCTCCGACGACGACATCAAGAGCGTCTTCGAGGCTTTCGGCAAGATCAAGTCCTGCATGTTGTCCCGAGCGCCGACCACCGGGAGACACAAGGGCTACGGCTTCATCGGTGAGGACACCTGAGGACATGTGACCACGAGGTGCCCCCTAGGAAATGTCAGTGAGGCCCTTCCTGTCCCCACGGTTTAACTTACATGTATGAAACTCGCCAGGCACCTGTACACCTGTTCTAACACACCAAGATGTACAAAAAAGCCTCTTGCACCCATAGTCCAAACCTAACAGGAAGTCAGCCATTTTAAATTAAATCTGCAATTTTTTTTATTTGATGGTTACGTACTTTAACAAACTCCTCTTACAGAATCCATCAGAGTCTTTCATTGGAGGACCCGCACATGGCGGCGCGGAGAATTTCAATGGGTCACCATGAAAAATCAACTCACTCTAACTCCAGCACACATTGTCCAAACTGCTCCAAACTTTCTATGTGTGATCAGAATCCTGCCCACCTACAAGCCAAAATTCAGTTAGAGTCATAGCGCCCCCTTGTGGTGACAGGAAATGTGATGTTTTACCATTTCATGTACTCCTCTTAGCAGGTTCACCACACCCATCTCAAACTGGGTCAGAAACACTTCAGACCATGTTGATGAATGAAACTCCTTCCAGTATAAACAGTGCAGGTGAATTGAGCGTTAAAAGGAGCAGGTAAAATCAAAGGTTACCTGAATGTGATGAGGACCACTGCGTCAGGGGGCGCCGCTGAGGCTGCAGTCTGTAGACCTGAATCTGATGGTCTTGTGTCTGCTGTCCTGGTCTCAGAGTACGAGAAGCCTCAGTCTGCTCAGGATGCCGTGGCCTCCATGAACCTGTTTGACCTGGGGGGTCAGTACCTGCGGGTGGGAAAGGCCGTGACTCCACCGATGCCCCTCCTCACACCAACAACACCTGGAGGACTTCCAGCTGCTGCTGCCGTGGCTGCTGCTGCCGCTACCGCCAAAATCACTGCTCAGGTATGAAGCTCCGCCCCCTGCCAGCTCTCCAAGTCAGAGAAACAAACAAACAAACAAACAAATAAACAAACAAACAGAAAATGACAGTGTTTTTTCTACAGTATCTGACATGTCTTATACTTTGTTCTGTGGTGTGTTCAGGAGGCCGTGGGAGCGTCGGTTCTTGGAGCTCTGGCCGGACCGGCGCTCCTCTCTCAGCAGCTGGGAGGACTTCCTCAGGCCGTCATGGCCGCCCAAGCTCCAGGTGTTATCACAGGTAGGAACGCCTACAGCACCGCCCACATACATATAAACCACACCCCCGTGTTAACGAGGATGACCTGCTGTCCAATCACATTAAAGGTCTCCTGTCTAAAGCATCAGTGTGCAGCCAGTCACAGTCTGAGCCTGTTCATATTTATCACAGCATGCCATCTCTTGGTTTATCCAGAAGCCCCTTCCACAGCGTCTTAGACACCTGTAGACTGTTACCTGCCCTCATTCACACCCCTGGACGCAGAGGACAGAGTCACTGATGTTCTGTTATCAGACTTTCAGAAACAGTTTCAGAGGAAATCATTTCCTAACATGAAGCGTGTTGTTAGTGAATGTTTGACTCAGTTGTTGTGAAACGTTGATGTAGATGAAATAAACACAGATGTGGATCAGGACAGATGTTTTGTTATGATGTGTTTAGTCTTTTTTGTTCCTCTGTGTTCAGTTCAGTGATGAGACAAGGAAACAGCACGTGTGAACAAGTTAAAAAACTCTGAGAACTAGAAAATAATAAAGAAAAGAACTTGTGTGTTGAAAGATAAATATGACACGATGAAAACCTGTTCATACAAGTTCATACAAGATTTGAATCTTTAATAACTGAAGATAAAACCTATTGAGTTAAAACTTACAACCAGATCAACACTTCTATCTGTTTATCTGTCTGATAAACATTTCACAAAATCAGAACTGAAATCTTTCAGGACTCTGTAGGTTCTGATCCAGTTTCGAGGTCACCTCCAATAGTCAGACCAGTCCTGACTCCAGACAGGAAGTAGTTTGTCCCAGTTGTTGTTTGTGTTGCTTCGTCAGAAGCGTCTCCACTAATAGATTTTCTCTTTTATTGTCTTTTTTTCTCTCTCTCTGTTTTTTTCTCTTCTCTTCCCCCTCTCTCGACCCCCAACATTTGCACCGACAGTGACCTCTTAACCCCTCCCCTTTGCTGCACACTGACCAACCAAGTGAAGAGGACTGTTTCTAGCCCCTCCCTTTATACATAGCCCCTCATTCCTGTTGGCCAGTGAGTCTCAGATCCTGTGTGACTTGTGGAGTTTCAGTCATGTTTAACAACACACCTGCACACATTCATCAGAAGTGGGGGGTGGGGGGTGGGAGGTGTTCAGTCAGTGGGGTTGACTGATCTCCTTAACCTAAAGTCCAAAGCTTCCTGTTTCCTGAGATTATATCAGCACCAATCGTAAGTATTAGTTTCAAACTTGACTAGAGGAAGAACATTCAGCAGTTGAGAGCCACAGTCAGGATGCTTCACTCTGCACAGTGGGTGCACTTTTTAACAGCTACATGTTGGGTGGTGATGTACCGCAGGCGGGTGGAGTTTAATGGCTGCTTTTACTGCTGATAGAAAACAGAAGTATAAAGTCAGTTTGAGCGTTTCAGTTTTAACTCCACCTGTGGTCATAGTAGGGCGTTACAGGTGTGGTAAACCATTGCACACAGAGTATATTCTAGTTGGTAGAAGAGGCTGGGGGTTGGTCCCAGACGTTGGAGAAGCTGACGTCCAGAAGGAGGTTCTTCTTCTCCAGAAGCCTGGGGCGGCTCCTGCAGCCAGACCGCGGCCACCCGTCTGACCATCCTGTCCTTCCTGCTTCCTGTCTGTTTCAGGGGTGACCCCAGCTCGACCTGGTGTGCCTCAGGTGGGTCTGGTGAACCCGGTGCTGGCCACACCCCCGACACCGGTAGCCTCTTTTGGCTCTGAGGTGAAGAGGAAAGAGGAGGAGGAGGAGTGTCAGCAGGAGGCGCAGCAGGATGGAGCCATGGAGCCACTCAGTGAACAGGAGCACATGAGCATCAGCGGCAGCAGCGCCAGGCACATGGTGATGAGGAAGCTGCTCCGTAAGCAAGAGGTACGGGTTCAAATCCTGCCCAGGAGCAGGACAGCCAGGAGAAGAGTTCACCTTTCTTGACTCAGGAATTGTTGATCTTCACTCGGGACTCGGTCTTGACTCGTGACTTTTTGGTCTTGATATGGGACCTGTTGGTCTTGACTCGAAACTCATTGGTCTTGACTTGAAACTCATTGGTCTTGACTCGAAACTGGTTGGTCTTGACATGTAACTGTTGATCTTGACTTGGGACTTGTTGATCTTCACTTAGGACTTCCTGGTCTTGACATGGAACTGTTGATCTTGACTCGTGACTTGTTGGTCTTGACTATGCACTTGTTGATCTTCACTCAGGACCTCCTAGTCTTGACATGGAACTATTGATCTTGACTCATGACTTGTTGGTCTTGATATGAGACTCGTTGATCTTGATATGGAACTTCGTTGGTCTTGACATGGGACTTGTTGGTCTTGACATGGAACTGTTGATCTTGACTCAGAACTGTTGATCTTGACTCGGGACGTGTTAATCTTGACTCGGGACTCTTTGGTCTTGACTAGGGACTTGCTGGTTTTGACTCGGGACTTGTTGGTCTTGACTCGGGATTTGTTGATCTTGACTCGGGACTTGTTGGTCTTGACTCGGGACTTGCTGGTCTTGACTCGGGACTTGTTGGTCTTGACTCGGGACTTGTTGGTTTTGACCCGGGACATGTTGGTCTTGACGTGGGACTATTGATCTTGACTCAGGAATTGTTGGTCTTTACTCTCGACTTGTTGATCTTGACTCACTACTTGTTGATCTCGACTAGGGACTTGTTGGTCTTGACTCGGGACTCGTTGGTCTTGATATGGGATTCGTTGATCTTGACATGGGACTGTTGATCTTGACTCAGGAATTGTTGGTCTTGACGTGGGATGTTGATCTTGCCTCGGGACTTGTTGGTCTTGACTCGGGACTTGTTGGTCTTGACTCGGGACTTGTTGGTCTTGACTCGGGACTTGCTGGTCTTGACTCAGGACTTGTTGATCTTGACTCGGGACTTGTTGCTTTTGACTTGGGACATGTTGGTCTTGACGTGTGACTGTTGATCTTGACTCGTGAATTGTTGGTCTTTACTCTCCACTTGTTGATCTTGACTCGCTACTTGTTGGTCTTTACTCTCCACTTGTTGGTCTTGACTCGGGACTCGTTGGTCTTGACTCGGGACTCGTTGGTCTTGATATTGGATTCGTTGATCTTGACTCGTGACTTGTTGATCTTGACTAGGGACTTGCTGGTCTTGACTCGGGACTTGTTGATCTTGACTCGGGACTTGTTGGTCTTAACTCGTGACTTGTTGTTCTTGACTCGGGACTTGTTGGTTTTTGACTCGGGACTTGTTGGTCTTAACCCGGGACTTGTTGGTCTTGACTTGGGACATGTTGGTGTTGACGTGGGACTGTTGATCTTGACTCAGGAATTGTTGGTCTTTACTCTTGACTTGTTGATCTTGACTCGCTACTTGGTTTGATTCTTTGAACTTTTAGGGGGACTTTTGGTCTTGATCGGGACTCTTGGTTTGACTATTGGATTCGTTGATCTTGACTCGGACTATGTTGGTTTTGACCGGGACCATGTTGGTCTTGACGTGGGTATTGATCTTGACTCAGATATTGTTGTCTTTACTCTCTAGACCTTTTTGGGTTTGAAATCTGACTCACTACTTGTTTGATCTCGACTAGGGACTTGTTGGTCTTGACTCGGGACTCGTTGGTCTTGAAATATGGGATTCGTTATCTTGACATGGGCCTGATTGATCTGACTTCAGGATTGTTGTCTTGCGTGGGATGTTTGTCTTGCCTGCGGGACTTGTTGGTCTTGACTCGGGATCTCTGTTGGTCTTGACATGCGGGAACTGTGTGGTCCTTGACTCGGGACTTGCTTGTTCTTGACTCGGACTTGTTGATCTTGACTCGGGACTTTGTTGCTTTTACTTTGGGACATGTTGGTGCTTGACGTGTGACTGTTGATCTTGCCTCGTGAATTGTTGTCTTTATACTCTCACTTGTTGATCGTTGAACTCGCTACTTGTTGGTCTTTACTCCTCCACTTGTTGGTCTTGACTCGGGAGACTCGTTGGTCTTGACTCGGGCTCGTTGGTCTTGATATTGATTCGTTGATCTTGACTCGTGACTTGTTGATCTTGACTAGGGACTTGCTGGTCCTTGACTTCGGGACTTGTTGATTTGACTCGTGACTTGTTGGTCTTAACTCGTGACTTGTTGGTGCTTGACTCGGACTTTGTTGGTTTTTTGACGTCGGGAACTTGTTGGTCCTTATCCGGGACTGTTTGGTCTTGACTTGGGAACATGTTGGTGTTGACGTGGGACTGTTGATCTTGACTCGCTACTTGTTGGTCTTTACTCTCCACTTGTTGGTCTTGACTCGGGACTCGTTGGTCTTGACTCGGGACTCGTTGGTCTTGACTCGGGACTCGTTGGTCTTGATATTGGATTCGTTGATCTTGACTCGTGACTTGTTGATCTTGACTAGGGACTTGCTGGTCTTGACTCGGGACTTGTTGATCTTGACTCGTGACTTGTTGGTCTTAACTCGTGACTTGTTGGTCTTGACTCGGGACTTGTTGGTTTTTGACTCGGGACTTGTTGGTCTTAACCCGGGACTTGTTGGTCTTGACTTGGGACATGTTGGTGTTGACGTGGGACTGTTGATCTTGACTCAGGAATTGTTGGTCTTTACTCTTGACTTGTTGATCTTGACTCGCTACTTGTTGGTCTTGACTCTCCACTTGTTGGTCTTGACTCGCTACTCGTTGGTCTTAACCCGGAACTTGTTGGTCTTGACTTGGGACATGTTGGTGTTGACGTGGGACTGTTGATCTTGACTCAGGAATTGTTGGTCTTTACTCTTGACTTGTTGATCTTGACTCGCTACTTGTTGATCTTGACTAGGGACTTGTTGGTCTTGACTCGGGACTCATTGGTCTTGATATTGGATTCGTTGATCTTGACTCGGGACTGTTGATCTTGACTCAGGAATTGTTGGTCTTGACGTGGGACTGTTGATCTTGACTCGGTACTCTTTGATCTTGACTCGGGACTTGTAGATCTTGACTCGGGACTTGTAGATCTTGACTCGGGACTTGTAGATGTTGACTCGGGACTTGTAGATCTTGACTCGGGACTTGTTGGTCTTGACTCGGGACTGTTGATCTTAACTCGTGACTTGTTGGTCTTGACTCGGGACTCTTTGGTCTTCACTCGGGACTCTTTGGTCTTGACTCGGGACTTGCTGATCTTGACTCGGGACTTGTTGGTCTTAACTCGGGACTTGTTGGTCGTAACTCGGGACTTGTTGGTCTTAACTCGGGACTTGTTGGTCTTAACTCGGGACTTGTTGGTCTTGACTCGGACCTCCTGGTCTTGACATCGAACTGTTGATCTTGACTCGTGACTTGTTGATCTTGACTCAGGAATTGTTGGTCTTGACGTGAGACTGTTGATCTTGACTCGGGACTCTTTGGTCTTGACTTGGGACTTGTTAGTCTTGACTCGGGACTTGTTGGTTTTGACTCGGGACTTGTTGGTCTTGACTCAGGACTCGGTCTTGACTCGGGCTCTTTGGTCTTGACTTGGGACTTGTTAGTCTTGACATGGAACTGTTGATCTTGACGTGGGACTGTTGATCTTGACCTAGGACTCTTTGGTCTTGACTCGGGACTTGTTAGTCTTGACTCGGGACTTGTTGATCTTGACTCGGGACTTGTTGGTTTTGACTCGGGACTTGTTGGTCTTAACTCGGGCTCTTTGGTCTTGACTTGGGACTTGTTAGTCTTGACATGGAACTGTTGATCTTGACTCGGGACTTGTTGATCTTGACTCGGGAGTTGTTGATCTTGACTCGGGACTTGTTGGTCTTGACTCGGGACTTGTTGGTTTTGATGTGGGACTGTTGATCTTGACTCGAGACTTGTTGATCTTGACTCGGGACTTGTAGGTCTTGGCTCAGGACTTGTTGGTCTTGATGTGGAACTGTTGATCTTGACTTGGGACTTGTTGATCTTGACTCACGACTTGTTGGTCTTGACTCACGACTTGTTGGTTTTGATGTGGGACTGTTGATCTTGACTCAGGACTTGTTGGTCTTGACTTGGGACTTCTTGGCTAGCAAATAGTGCTGGGGGGGTACAACATAAAACTTGAAATGTTTTCCTTCCAGCACTGTCCTGCAGTCTGTTATGTGAATATAAATGTTTAGTGATCACTGCAGCAGCCCGGGTTCAAATCAGTCCCATGGCCCTTTGCTGGATGTCAATCCCCTCTCTCTCTTTAGCTGTCAGAATAACGGCAAAAAAATAAAAAACCAAATGAAAGATTTGAGAAGGAAAAAGAAGTAAACAAAGGAGAATGTAAAGGTACTTCAGTGAACAGGTAGTTTGGGGTTTGACTTCTGATAATAATGTCATTTTGTCGTAAACCGGACATACATGTGGACCTCAGTAAAATGTTGTTCTAACACTTAATCTCCCCCATCAGTCAACTGTGATGGTCCTGAGGAACATGGTCGGTCCTGATGACATTGACGATGACCTGGAGGGGGAGGTCACTGAGGAGTGTGGGAAGTTCGGCCAGGTGAAGCGTGTCATCATCTACCAGGAGCGTCAGGGCGAGGAGGATGACGCAGACGTCATTGTTAAGATCTTTGTAGAGTTTTCAGAGGCGGCCGAGATGAATCGAGCCATCCAGGCTCTCAACCACCGCTGGTTCGGAGGACGTAAGGTAGTGGCAGAGGTGTACGACCAAGAACGCTTCGAGAACAGCGACCTGTCGGCGTAGAACACAGATATACGCTCAGACACATATACAAACTCAGCGTAGAGTAGATGCCTCTTTATAACCTGTCAGTTTTTTATTGGTGTTTGTCCCTGGATGAACTTTTCTTCTTCTTCTGTTTATTTCTGTACGGATCTAAAGGACCATTCTGCTGTTCTTCATGTTTCAACTACAAATCTAATATTTTCCACTCCTGCTCATTGTTTTCCAGATCAACAAATTTCGGATGGATTCTTCCTGGCAGCTGCTGGGTTAGCTTCATTTTAGAGCTGAATCCATCAGGTGATTGTGAATGTTCCCAGTTATTTTCCGTTCTCCAGGTTCTCAGACGTTCAGTTTTTATCCGTGTCAGTAAACTGAACCTCTCTCGTTTTCTACTGTTGGTCATTTAAGGCACCTTGGACTGAGAATGAGTTTTTCTGTCTTACAGACCAAGTGTTTGGTTTATTGACAAAAAAAGAGATAAATCTGTGGTGGAAAAAAATCCAGTTCAAACAGCTTTTGTTTAATAACTGAATTTTTCCACAGACCTGAGCAGGACAGAACCACATTTAAAATCTTGATGTTTGTGCTGCAGACACTCAGTTCAGACCAGCGTTGTGTTGAAGTGATACAGAAATGTTACAGTCCCATCAGAACATCAGCGGCTGCCTAACGCTTCATGCTTTGTGTTCATCAGCTGTTTTGTGTTGAATGAACATTTAAAACACAATGTCAGCTGACATGTTGGGAACTGAAAGTGGGTCCAGATTAATGACCTGATCTTTAGGTCTGGTCTTGAAGAAAGTCCCAGTGTCAAACTCTAGTTCTAATGCCCCTGTGTTCACTGATGTTTGATCCGGTGACCAGACGGAGACACTGCAGCAACTTGATGAACGATTTCTCCTTTAAGTCATTTCTCAAACATTCTCCAACTCCAGTTTCCCTCTATGAATATTTCCAGCCTCTCAGTAACTGAGTCTGTTTGGGTTTCGGACTCTTGGTCAGACAGAAGAAGATGCTTATTTATTGTTTATAAAGCTGAATGATCGATCAGTTAATCAATTAAAAGATGGAAATAAGAGCTGGTTTTTAGCTTTCAACAGTAGAACTGGTTCTTAGTGGTTTCCCAGTGTGAGATACTGTACTCAGTCCTGGCCTGACCTGGGACTGTTTGAAGACTCCTGTTGCTGCGTTCAGGGACACTCTGAGTTTTGTAAAATGATGAGCTGAGCTGAGATTTGAGCTGAGACATGAACCCAGCTGTGGTCAAGATGTTCAGATAGCAGAAACATCTGGACGTTTGTCCTCTGACTGATGTTCCTGAACACAACACACCATAACAACCCAAACTCAAACCAACTTCAGTCTGTCCAGGTGGGTTTATGTTTTCCTGTTGAAGACGATCAGATTCTGGTGTCGATTCATCAAACGTGGATTCTCCTCAGAAAGAAGGATCAACATGAAAGAGGTCGACGGTGTGTTCAGGTGTTCTTCAGGTCTTTGAAGGTCAAACACCAAAATATGTGAATAAAACTTTTTATTTCTTTTTTTTTACAACGGTGGGTTTTTTTCTGCTGTTTTGTTCATCTGAAGCTGCTGTTTGATTGGCTGACAGTTTTTAATACAAAAATCCATTTCATAATAAAAAAGAACGTAGAAAAAGCTTCTTAACAGTAAGTTCTACCTGCTCTGCTTCTCTCTACCTCTGTGGTTCGATTACCTGAAAAAGGTCTTTCACCAAAATAATGTCATAGTTTCATGTTAAAAGCTCATGAGTGATACAATGTTTACATTTTTTAAAACATTATGTTTAAGAAATCATCACAAACATAAAACTAGATTCAGTCTTTGGTGTCTTTTTACTCCATCACCAAACTCATGAACAGGAGCTTCTGTTTGTTTTGGTTTCAGCAGGGTCATGTGACACATCTTACTCTGACGTGTAAGCTAGTTTGGCCTCAGAGGAAACGTAACTTCCGACAAAGCTTCATTTCTCAGCTATTATTTATTTATCTGCAGCAGATAAACGCGCTGAAGTCTCATTCGACCCTGCCCGTCTGACACATGGAATAATAATAACAATGATAATAACAATTGCAATCATGTATAAATGTACATACAGTCTTTGCTTTGATAGCCTACAGAGTCTTTTATTCTGAAGGCTGAGACCTGCCCGCTTCCGTCGGTTACCGGGACGTCACGGCTCATGGCTGTGTACGGTGGCTCGGTGGTGTCAGTTTGCGCCGCTGCGCCGCTCCGCCGCTCGTGCTGACGATGGGAGACGTTTTCTGCGAAGAGCTCGAGGATTTAGTTCATTTCTCAGTACACGACTTGCCGGCAAGGGGCTATGTCGTCATGGAGGAGATCCGACGTCAGGGGAAACTCTGTGACGTCACGCTCAAGGTAAGAAACGACGACGCTCGAGGCTGAAGTTAGCTTGCCAGCTAATAGCTAGCAACCCGTCAGGAGGAAGTTAGCTGCGGCACAGCTAACGGGGCTAACAACATGCTAACATCGGCTATAATGTTATTATGATGATGACTTCACCGTCCCGTTTACACGGGCTTATGACGTCACAGGCCGTTAGCATCGGCTCGGGCAGGAAAGGTAACAGTGCTAATCCTTGACCTGTTGCCGCTGCCAGTGACCCTGCAGCAAGGCAGCAGGCAGACTGATCCACAGTCCTGATTCACAATCCTGACCTGATCCACAGACTTGATCCACGGACCTGTTCCACAGTTCTGATCCACAGTCCTGATCCATGACCTGTTCCACAGACCTGATCCACAGTCCTGATCCATGACCTGTTCCACAGTTCTGATCCATAGTCTTGATCCACAGACCTGATCCACAGTTCTGATCCATGACCTGATCCACAGTCTTGATCCACAGTTCTGATCCAGTCTTGATCCACAGTCTTGATCCACAGTCCTGATCCACAGTCCTGATCCACAGTTCTGATCCACAGTCTTGATCCACAGTTCTGATCCAGTCTTGCTCCACAGTCTTAATCCACAGTCCTGATCCACAGTCCTGATCCACAGTTCTGATCCACAGTCTTGCTCCACAGTCTTAATCCACAGTCCTGATCCACAGACCTGATCCACAGTTCTGATCCATGACCTGATCCACAGTCTTGATCCACAGTTCTGATCCACAGTTCTGATCCACAGACCTCCAGTAGTTGAAGTTAATATGAAGCTTTATCTGTCTGAGTGACTCATCAGGTCTGTTGTTGTTGTTGTTGTTGTTGCTGCTGCTGCTGCTGCTGCTGCACAGGAAGATGAAGTTCAGAATAAAACCTGAATCTGGATCCCTTCATGATCACACCATGAGATCTGAAGCTGCTTTGTTTTAACATGTGACCTCAAGGTGATGACCTCAGAGCTGCTGCAGCTGATCCTCTTAAAGTGTCAGGATTAAAGCTGCTCAATCTGAGGAAATACAACTTGCAACACAGTGAACACACCTCTGCACAGGTGAGAGCTCTGTACAGGTGACATCACACCAGGTGACATCACTGTTAACATGTCGTCCTTTCTGCAGGTCGGGGATCATAAATTCAGCGCTCACCGGATCATCTTGGCGGCCTCCATCCCGTACTTTCACGCCATGTTCACCAACGACATGGTTGAGTGTAAACAGGACGAGATCCTGATGCAGGGCATGGACCCCAGGTAAGACCTGCACAGGTACCCACACACCAACCAGAGACCAACAGTCTTAGACCAGTACAGATAACCACTTCCAAGTCTGACACTTGAGGCCTGTACTACAAAACAAGTTCAACAGACCGTCAGGACTGTTCACTGTTGACGGTCCTGATAACCTGAAATACGAAGCTGGTTATCACCTGGCTCAGTTAACTCTGGTTTACCTGTCCAGGTACGAGCGTGTTCATGTGAAAGAGGCGGAGTTGTTAATTATAAGCAACATGGTCTGAACCATGGTTCTTAATATGAGAAGAAACACTGATGAGGTAAATTCAGTAATAACCACGTCCAACAGTGACATTCAACAAGGTGAAATGTAACAATATGATCACATGACTGGAATAAAAAAATATGATTTCCATGTCTAAATATAATTTCTGTTAAAGTCAGACTAAAGATATAATGTTAATAAGAGCATGAATTATCATCATGTTGATGATGAAGAGGAGAGGAAGAGGAAAGGAAGAAAAGAGGAGAAAAAGAAAAGAGGAGAGGAAGAGGAGAAGAAGAGGGGAGAAGAAGAGGAGAGGAAGAGGAAGAAAAGAGGAGAGGAAGAGGGGAGGAAGAGGAGAAGAAGAGGGGAGGAGAAGAAGAGGAGAGGAAGAGGAAGAAAAGAGGAGAGGAAGAGGGGAGGAAGAGGAGAAGAAGAGGGGAGGAGGAGGAGAGGAAGAGGAAGAAAAGAGGAGAGGAAGAGGAAAGGAAGAAAAAGAGGAGAAAAAGAAAAGAGGAGAGGAAGAAAAGAGGATTGTAAGAAGAGAGGAAGAGGAGAGGAAGAGGGGAGGAGAGGAAAAGGAAAGGAAGAAAAAGAGGAGAGGAAGAAAAGAGGAAGAGGAGGAGAGGAAGAGGAAAGGAAGAAAAGAGGAGAAAAAGAAAAGAGGGGAGGGGAGGAAGAGAGGAGGAAGAGGAAGAAAAGAGGAGAGGAGGAGGAGAGGATTGGAAGAAGAGAGGAAGAGGAAGAGGAGAGGAAGAAAAGAGGAAGAGGAGAGGAAGAGGAAGAAAAGAGGAAGAGGAGAGGAAGAAAAGAGGAGAGGAGGAGGAGAGGAAGAAAAGAGGATTGGAAGAAGAGAGGAAGAGGAGAGGAAGAGGAGAGGAAGAGGGGAGGAAGAGGAAGAAAAGAGGAAGAGGAGAGGAGAGGAAGGAGAGGAAAAGGAGAAAAGAGGAGAAAAAGAAAAGAGGAGAGGAAGAAAAGTGGAAAGAAAGAGGAGAGGAAGAGGAGAAGAAGAGGAGAGGAAGAGGAAGAGGAGAGGAAGAAAAGAGGAGAGGAGGAGGAGAGGAAGAGGAGAGGAAGAAGAGAGGAAGAGGAGAGGAGAGGAAGAGGAGAGGAAGAAAAGAGGAAGAGGAGAGGAAGAGGAGGAGAGGAAGAGGAGGAGAGGAAGAGGAGAGGAAGAGGAGGAGAGGAGAGGAAGAGGAGAGGAAGAGGAGGAGAGGAAGAGGAGGAGAGGAGTAGTTGAAATGTTCATTCTAATGATGAAATAATTAACAGTGAGACTAACTGTTCTAATCAAAGACATCAGAGGTTCAGGTTTCTCTCCAGTCGTGTCACAGAGTCTCCTCATGTTGTTCTGAGCTCAGTGATGAAGAGGAGAGTAAGAGGAGAGGAAGAGGAAGAGGAGAGTAAGAGCTTCATCACTGTCAGGAATCCTCCATTAAAGAATCTGTGTTCAGGTCAAATGAAGCTCTGACAGTGATTAGATGTTATTTAGTGATAAACTGTGAATTCTGCAGAAGCTTTGTTTTAAAACCAGAGAGACACATGGAAAGACTCAAACAGGAAAACTATTCCACTGATCTATATGTTATATCTACTGATCGTTATTATTGATCACTTTATTGTGAACTCTTTTGTCCCTGTCAGGATCCTGTAGGAATGATGACTCAGTTTTTCCAGTGATCTGATTGGTCAGTAGTTTGGCTGTTGACAGGTTCTGATCTGATCCTCTAAGTTAACCTGCGCCAAAGCAGGTTAGGAGTTCAGTGTAAGTTACCATGGTGATTTACCCCGGTGACAAGTGAACCACCTTCGTAGGACCAGAGTTAAACCTGAAGTTAACTCCATAAACTTAAATCCTGCTTCGTAGTACAGGCCTCAGGTTCATCACAACAACAATAGTAAACATGTAAACAGTAACATGAGACACAGAAACTGCACAGCTGGATCAATACTGTCTCTACTGTCTCTGTTATTGAAGTAAATACAATGAAACAAACAGTGCCTTAATCTCTGTCCCTCTCTCTCTCAAATTCAAAGGTGCTTTATTGACATGACAGTTTTAGAGTTTTTAACATTGTTGCCAAAGCATCGAAATACAACAAATAACACCAACATAATATACATGTTCTACATGTATATACATGTATATTTACAGTATATAATTTGCGTGTCTGTTGTTGTGGCCTGTTGATCTGCCCTGTCTCCTTCTATTAGTTTCAATGATGAGTTTCATTGAGTTCATTGAAATGTGGAATTAGAGAATTGAACTAGTGAAAGTTTCAGTTTCTAACTCTCTTTCTGAGGCTGATTATTAAACACTCTAAAAACGTCATCGATCAGTCTGATCAGCAACCGATCGATCAGCAACCAGTGAGCATCAGTTAGCCTCCTCTGTAAACACCACTCTCTCCGCTCCGTGTTAATGCTAATGGTGTTAGCTCTGTGAATAAAAACACAAACTCACCGAATGGAGTCAAACTGCGCCCGGACCGGAAGTTTTCCCAGACAGTTTACACGGTCTAATCCGACTGAAAACGTACGGGAAACGTATCAATAATAATCAATAATCAGCTCCGTCTGATGCTCACCGGATCGGATCTTTGTCGTCAAACTGCTAGCTTCTGCTAGCTGATGACAACTTCCGGTTCACTTCCGTAGGTCGTATTTGGCGGCAATATGGGGGCAGAGGTTAACGAGTAAAACGACGAAAATAAAAACGATAAGCAGTAAAAACTTCAATAGAGTCTAAATGCGACGGAAAACAAACTTAATGACGTCAGGATTCGAATATAACTACGTGCTGACGTGAACAGCGGCTCTGTGGTGCGTTCAAATGTCTCAAGATACCCCAGTCAAAATACCCCATTATTCCCCTGGTAAAACTAAACACTGATCAGTCTTAGAGATAACAGATCGACTAGAGGTCACAGATCGATGTTCTGATCAGTTTTGTTAATATTTTGTGACATAAAAACTGTAAAAATAAATAATAATGTTTTCAAAGTCTTTCTACGAGCTAAAGTGTGCTCTCATAATATTATATACTATATAACAACAACAATAATAGTGATAACAACAATAAGGAAAAAACACAACAAAAACAACGAGATAAAACAGTCCTGGAGCAGTCTGAATGAGTTAAACCATAAAGCGTACTTTACGTAGGGTACTTGAAGGCAGCAGATAGCGCGTGATGACGAAACTGGAGTACGTAGTAAAGATGGCGGGCGTGATGGTATCGGCAGAGCTGAAGTTCCGAGATGGACAGAGAGAGAAAATTTGCATTAAAGTACAAAATGATATGAGTTCTCTCATCCACGGAATAAACGATCTGAACGTGAACGTCTCACGGCTTCTCAGTGAGCTGGTGGAGCTGGAAAAATCCCGCGGAGACTGCGGAGGTGAGTAACCTGCTGCTTACTATGAGCGCTAACGTGTTCTTATTATTCTTAAAGTGGTTGTTTGGAAACAGCTGCAGTTTCATGTCTTTTATTAACTTGTCTGTTCAGGTAAACAGCTCGTATTTAAAACAAACTTACCTGTCAGAGCACCTTTTATAGTGGATTTTAGATTCACCTGTTTTACCTGCTGCAGCTGAGGAAGATGAGGAGGACAGTGATGAAGACGAACCAGAGGATCTTCAAAACTCTGAACTACAACCTCCAGCTAAAAGATCCAAGACGTGAAACCCCTGAGGACTCTGTTTGAGACAGGATGACATAATTTTACCTGTTTGAACTGAAGATGCTGATGTCAGGTGATCAGTCACATGACTGAGTAGAAACCAATTAAAGCTTACAGTTTTGTCTCAGGTAAAGACTAAAATAAAATGGGATTTTTAAAACTCATTGATCACTCTCTTATCAGTCGTCATTGAACCAGAATCAGTTCATGGTAGAATCGTCATCTCTGGCTGGACCACTGAATCTAAAACCAGTATGAACCAGTTCAGTTACTGGAAGTCATCGTGATAAGAACTTTCTCAAATGACAGAAACCATCTTCAGGAAGAATTTATTTGACATTTCCTGTGATTTGATAGTTTGGTCCATGTCCCATCTGCTAACGAGGAGAGGGCAGGGGTTATGACCTATACTGAAGGCTGCCACCAGGGGGCGAGTGATAAGATGTTTTAGCTTCACTTTTAGGGAGCTGTGATGTCATTCATTGTTATATAGTCATTGGTGAGGACAGGAAGGGACGACAGTCCACCCAAATTACAGGAAACATTTGGTGTTTGGTTCACAGGTGTTGGTCTCATTACAGGTGAGAGGAAGCAGATAAAAAAAAAACTAAAAAAAAACTTACTCCTCCTCCCCTACCACCTCCTCCTCCAGTGAAACCTTTTTTAAAATATTTTATTTCAACATCAATATAATGGAGAAAAAAAAGTAATGTTAAGTTTATAAAGATTTTTAATTTGTTTTTAAAGTTTTCATGGTAACCAGTGTGTGTCATGTGTAAGTACCACAGAAAATCCTGCTCTGTGATTGGCTGGCAGCTCTCAGGTAACCTCTGTTCTAAATGTTAACCTGTGGTAGCCATGGCAACGGTACTGATGCTTCAGGTAAGTGGTTAAAGTAAGTGTGGGTGCTGGAGGTGCTGCTGTCACCATATTCAACACCCTCCAGCCAATCACAGCACAGCACTGTCTGTGAAGTCACAATAACAAAACAACAGAAGAAAGAGACAGCTGCAGACTGAGGTATGAAAAACTGTTCATCCTGACAGTCGACGCTCAGGGTAGCTCTGTTGTTCCTGAGGGTTCGCACTAGGGCAGAGTCAATACTCAGGGCTGAGCTTTGGTCCTGACAGTCCTGAACTCAGCTCCTGACAGACAGAGCAGAGAGCTAACATCCACAGGGCATAATACTGTTGAAAAGGCACACAGGAAGTGATATCACAAACATCAACACAAACAAGCCACTGCTGCCTCTGTGATTGGTCCCCTCTACGTGTTGATCACTGACCCTGCTCTGTGATTGGCGGGTGTCTGGGCGGCATGGCGGCGGCTACACACCAGGGCAATGCAGACAGGAAGTACACAGTACCCGACGGCTCGGGGGTCAGCTCTCGTGCATGAGAACAGGAAGAGGAAGAGCTGCAGGTACGGCAGCAGGAAGACTGATGCCCACATCCAGACAGGAAGCGATGGCAGGAGAGACCAGGTGACGGCAGGGGACCTAGCCGCTGGGCCAACCCCACCTCTCTGCACGCGCTCCAAATTGCGTGTGTGCACCTCAAAGACGTAGTACACCGCCATGACACTGAGCAGTAGGTAGAGAGCCACGCCCACCCATCCCATCCTCTGACGGAAGTTCATCATCCTCCATACTGTCCGGAGATAATCAATAACCAATTAATCAATACATTATCTTTGCATGATCAATACATCACCTGTACATCATCTATACTGGAAGAAATAACAAGTCAGTTATCAATGGTTATCCCATCCTCCAAACTGTCCAAAGATCATCAATAACCAGTCAATAATCAATACGTTATGTCATCCCCATGCCAGAGAAACCAAACAATATGTGATCATCCTATGATCAATAGGTTCCTGCATTATCAAAAGTGAAAGGCAACACATCAATGATCAATACATCCTCCGTCAGTCTGTGCCATTTCAGTCCTCATAGTGTATACTGACGTCATCAACTTTACATTAACACAGGTGTGATTTCAACCCGGTAGATTCATTTTTATTATATATATTATATGTTATTCTTATATATTTATTATTATTTTTCAGTTTTAACGCTGTTCACATGTTCAGGTTTACATGTATGATCCTGCTTTAACGTTAACAACATTAAATTTGACCTGACGTCAGAGTTCTCTATATATATATATATTCTCTATACCAAACTCCATTAATTTTTCGTAGTTTTAACTTATCAATGTGTAATGTTTCCTGTTGACCTCCATCTTGTTTGCTGTTTATTTACTCAGACTGTAAACCTGTTAGCAGCCTGTCTGTGCGTTAGCAGCCTGTTTGCGTGTTAGCAACCTGTCTGTGTTAGCAGCCTGTTTGCGTGTTAGCAGCCTGTCTGTGTGTTAGCAGCCTGTAAGTACCCTGTTAGCAGCCTGTTTGCGTGTTAGCAGCCTGTCTGTGTGTTAGCAGCCTGTAAGTACCCTGTTAGCAGCCTGTCTGTGTGTTAGCAACCTGTTAGCAGCCTGTTTGTGTGTTAGCAGCCCGTCTGTGTGTTAGCAGCCTGTAAGTACCCTGTTAGCAGCCTGTCTGTGTGTTAGCAACCTGTTAGCAGCCTGTCTGTGTGTTAGCAGCCTGTAAGCACCCTGTTAGCAGCCTGTTTGTGTGTTAGCAGCCTGTTTGTGTGTTAGCAGCACGTCTGTGTGTTAGCAGCCTGTTAGCAGCCTGTAAGCACCCTGTTAGCAGCCTGTTTGTGTGTTAGCAGCCTGTTTGTGTGTTAGCAGCATGTCTGTGCGTTAGCAGCCTGTTAGCTCGTGTTTATATCGGCTCTCACCTTCCTTCGCGCTGATTCTTTCAAATTAAAATTCTGCTGTAGACTCGTTTCTAATCTACAGTGGATCCCGGGAGGTCCGGTAAATCTCGCTCCTCTCTTCCTGTTGTGTCACCTGATACCGCTGGATGACGTCATACACCGGCTGGCGCCACCTGTTATTTAGTTTAGTTTAATTTTGACCCCAATCAACATCCTGTAATGATTTTTTTTAAACTATGGAGCCGATGGAAGTAAGTGTGACCATTAATAGTCTTTCTTTTGGTCATTAACACTATAAATACTGTGAAGGAGATACTGTGAATAAGTGCAGGACCATTATTTAGAGTCTGCAGTATAGAGTGAATGTCGAACTGTTTCTGCTGCCAAAGATGAGGAGAGAACAGTTCGTGTCTGATGAGTCAGTTTAAAATCAACAGTGTGTGGACCACTAATTTTTATTTCACTTCATGTTATTCTGAGCTGAGAGAAGAAGAGTGATCAATCAATCAGGAATCAAGGAATCAAAACTGATAAATCTGACAGGAGAAGAATCTGGTCTGATGTGAGCTAGTCATTGTGTGTTGTCCTGTTTAAAGAGTATGTATGAAACCTTTCCATTTGGTCTGTTTCCATGGAGACATTGTTTCCCAGGTGAAGGTGACTTTCAGGTGTCAAAGCAGCTGAAGCAGATTATCAGACACAAACAGTGACACACTGTTTATTATTAATACAACATTAATAATAATAACTGGATGTCTGGATGTTTTTATTTTAAATGTAGAAGAAAATGTTTAAATATTTCAACATCTAAAATATATTTCACACATAAAGGACCAATCAGCTTCTGGCCCTGCCCACTCAGTCTGTCCAGCCAATCACATCAAAGAAAAAAGGAAAAAACCTCTGGATATAAAGAGAGTCAGCACTGCTGCACAAACAAGAGCTAACAGCAGTGAAGTGACTCTATTACTCTAACTGGCCTAACTGGTCTAACTGTTTTAACTGAAGTCTGGATGGTTTGTTGTTAGGAAGACTTTACATTTTAGGATTTTACTGGTTCTGGTGGTCTTGGTCCTTGCGGTTTTGGACCCAGTGGTTTTGGTCCTGGTGTTGGGGATCTGCGATATGGAGCGTCGTCAGAGTCTGGAGGAGCAGCTCAGGTGTCCTGTCTGTCTAGACGTCTTCACTGAACCACTAATGTTACAGTGTGGACACTCCTACTGCAGGTAAGATGGATGGATGGGACTCACCTGTCCTATCCTGATCTGTCCTGGCCTCTCCTGTCCTGAACCCACCTGTCCTGAACCCACCTGTCCTGTCCTGTTCTCACCTGTCCAGGTGTTGTGTGCGCTCCATGACGATAGACCTGCTTGGCCAGCTGCAGTGTCCTGTATGTCGCTGTGCAGTGGACGGAGATAGTCCTCCTCCCAATGTTACTTTGGCTCGAATTATTGAGGCTCTGCAGGTAAAAACAGCTGAGATCAGTTTACCTGTGAAACTTCAGAAAACATTTGCGTCATCTGAGTATACAAATGGAGTTCATTATTATTGATATTTCATAGAAATAAAATATGTATGTCAATATTTTCAGCTTGTTAATAAAATAGAAACCATCTTTATTAACACCTGTTCTTCCTTACAGGAAGTGAGTGTTTCAGGTGGAGCTCAGCTGGAGTCGTGTCCTCAGCACCACAACCCACTAAGCCTTTACTGTGAGGACGAACAAACTGTGATCTGTGGCCTGTGTGGAAGCATCGGTGCTCACCGCGGACACAAGATCACACCTGTGAGCTCCGTCTACAGCCGCATGAAGGTACGGCACAATAAAATCAGACCTGTTAGCTCCGCCCACAGTGTGCATTTATAAATGAAGTGTTTGAGGTTGTGAGGTGTTTAAGTGAAAAGCGACATCAAAGTGTTGCTCTGATAATTATTGTTCTGACGATTACTGTTAAGATGATTATTGTATTCATTCTTTGTGTAACAAGTGAAACCAGGAGCAGATAAGCAGCAGCTGTTAGTTCACATCATATCATCAAACAGTGAGATTAAAGTGCTCCACTAATCAAATCTAACCTTTGTTTCCAGTTGAACAACAATAAGGTCACACGTAGTTAATGTTCACCGTAACACGACACGCTGCCTGAACTTGAAATGACCTTCCTCAGTGTCTGTGTTCAGTCCTGGAAGATATGATTCTGGTTTTAATGTGATCTGACATGAATAATGAACTTCCTGTCCCTGTCTGTCTGTGTCTCAGGAGGATATTTCCTGTCTGATGACGGAGTTCCAGCATCAGAAGCGTAAACTGGAGGATCAGATCTGTAAAATGGCGCACAACAAATCCAGGATCACTGTGGGTGATGTCATTGTACTGGTGTTGTTGTTGTTGTTCCTCTGTCAATACATCTGGAGGAACCATTAGTAAAACCTGCTGGACTAGAAAAGACCTGATCCCAGTCCAGACACAGGTTAAGTCTCACACTGGTAATCTCAGCTGTTCACATCAAAACAAACTAAAACACCAGAGTGTCCTCTTTAAACACTGCCACCTAATGGTCATATTTAGGAATGACAGTTCCTCCTGTAAGAGCCAATGATCGACCACACTGTTCTATTGATATGACAAAGAACTGAGGTGTGTGTGACATCATCTCAGTCCACTCTGAATACAGGCTCTCAGCCAATAGGAGCTGACGATCTTCGCTGCTGCTCTCTGTCCAATCAGAATGAGTCTGACGTGCTGAAGTGGGTGGTGAGGAAGGAGTTTGGTGAACTGCGACGCTGCCTGGAAGTGGAGGAGGCGGGATTCATGCAGCAGGTGGAGACATCTGCCGCTGTCCTTATCTCATCCCTCCAGAACCAGACGGACCAGTTAAACCAGAACCTGAACCGGCTGCAGGATGCCCACAACACCCTGCAAGACCTGAGCAACGAGGGACACCTGGACTTCATCATGGTACTGTCAGTCTTTGAGTCTCTGATTAGTCCACAATGATGAGTAGGACCCCTGGATACAAGATGTCTGAATCCAGTCAACATCCTTGATAAGGCTCATCATTGTCAATGTCTTTGTCTTTTTCTGTTTATTTACAGAAATATGGATCAATCGCTCCAAGGTAACGAACATCTCGACATGTTTTCAACCAACAATCAATATCAATAAAACATCAAGTTATAAATATTTGACGTCCTCAGATTCAGAGAGAGTCAGGAGCTCCATCAGAGGGAGGAGAGACTCTTCAGCTCCATCAACTTCAAAGCAGGTTTCAACCACAACGACATCAAACTCACCGTGTGGAAGAGGCTTCACCGAAAAGTCCTGCCAGGTACACCTGTCCCCATCCCCGCCCCTAACTGTAACTGTACTTCTAACTGTAGCTTCACCTGTACCTGTACCTGGTCCTGGTACTAGTCCCTGTCCCCGTACCCATCCCTGCACCTGTACCTGTACCTGCACCTGCGCCTGTACCTGTACCTATCCTGGTCCTGGTCCTGGTCCTGGTCCCTGTGTTTGTCTGACTTTATGGAACAGTTGGTTTAATGTTGTTATCAGAAAACATCTGGTTAAACAGCTGGTTGTTTCTGGTGGTAATGTCTCTATATTTAAAAACTCTTGTGTCCTTGCAGCTCTTGAGCTGTTGAAGCTGGATCCTCAAACTGCTCACCCGATGTTGGAGCTCCATCATGGGGACACAGTCGTGGTCTGTGGTGCTCTACTGCGGAGACTTCCTGATAATCCAGAGAGGTTCAGTTACAGTTACTGTGTCCTCACCAACCGAGGATTCTCCTCCGGGAAACACTACTGGGAGGTAAACTCTGAACGTCATCATCACAAGACATTCACTCATCTGTCAGACGCTTTTATCCAAAGAGACTCACTGTGAGGTTCATCAATCAAGCTTCAGAGCAGAAAGAGCCTTTGGTGTAAGTACTAAGTACTACATCTATTTAATAAGTGAAGGAGATCAGGTAAAGACGTGCATTGAAAGTTCATAGTAACTAAAATGTTACAGACTAATTGTACTAACTGGAGTGAAAACCATTTTCTGATTTGTAAATAGCAAACTCACAGATGATTTCCCTGTGTCAGGATCTAAGTGAGTCCTGCAGGTGTGACACTGACGGACATTTAGGTCTGATGTCTCCAGTGTAGACCTTCCACATAGAGAACCGGTTTTAGCTGTTCACTTGTGGTGAACCAGTTTCTACGTTCTCTCTTGATCCACTGCTGGAGGCACATTGACAGTCATGACTCTGATCACCTACACTGCATGATTGTGACAGTGATGGAGGCCAGGGGGCAGAATATAGTGATGACTTGTAAGTAAGTGTGATCCTCCTCCGTCAGCAGTAGTTCATATAATAAGGCGCACCCTGGTGGAAACTACATTTGACTTTATCTAAACTCTGCTTCTCATGTACCTGCAGCGGTTCTGTCCCTCAGTGCTCTGCTTCCTGTCCTCTCCGTCCAGGTGGAGGTGGGTAACAAACCTAAATGGCGTCTTGGTTTGATCAAAGGAACGACCAATCGTAAGTCCAAGCTGGTGAAGAACCCAGATAGTGGAGTGTGGCTGATCGGACTGAAGGACGGTGTTTATGAAGCCTTCTCTTCACCCAGGGTGGTCCTGCCGGTGTCGGCACCCCCTCGCCGGGTGGGACTGTTCCTGGACTATGAGGGTGGAGGTCTGACCTTCTATAACAGTGACAGTCCTGAGGAGCTGGGCATCATCTACAGCTTCAGGCTGGAGGTCCAAGGGAAAGTCTACCCCCTGCTGGACGTCTGCTGGCATGACCGAGGAGACAACAAACAGCCCCTTGTCCTCCCCCAGCCTCACAGAGAGCACCTCCTCCCCCTCCCCCAGCCCCAGAAACAGGACGAGTGACTGTGTCCTCCTTTATTAGACTGGTCAGTGTCAGCTGACTGACTGACTGACTGACTGACTGACTGACTGACTGACTGACCAGTAATTCTGTGTAAAGAAAGATGGAAGCTGCTTTTACTAATTATTAATGAGACATTTAAAATTTATTAACCAACATTTATTTTTGCATTCATTAATGAGGGTCGTCTTTTTTTATTTCCTTTTCTCGCAAAGTACTCAGAAACAAATATCTATTAAATAATTTAATTAAAGCAGTAGTTTTAATTATCATGTTAAGAATTTGATTGTTTTCAAATCTACACTTTGTTACTTTCAATGAATTTTACTGTGAATGAACCTAAAGGTTTTTATTTTCTTGTCTAATTATGAGTCTACATACTGTCAAATATAATAAAAAATCATTTTTATAAATTCTGTGCTGAATGTTAATGGCACTGTCTCAACACTGTGGCTCTGGCCCAATTAATATGAAAGACACATATAAAAGTAATTTATTTAAAAACAAATTATTATTAAATACACAACTTTTTTTAATCAACAATGCATCTGACAAATGTTATCACCAGATTTTATTGTTTATTGATTTGTGTTGTAGCTGCTGATGAAACACCAGCAAAAAAAGTTGTCATATATGCAATTATATAACTTTTGTAGAGTTGCCCTCAAAGAAGATACATGATAAAAGAGTTGACATTTTAGAAATGAATAGAATGATCAGAGCTGTGTAAACCTGTCATTATACAGAGTGTCATTAACTGAAAGCAGCTCTGCAGTTTATGTTTACAATAAACCACAGGTTATTTTTAAACTGCAGCTTCTGAAGACACAGCAGTGGAAAGAGAGTATTTAACAACAACCTGAATATCAACATACCACAGTATCACTAACCTGGACATTAAAGTACAGAAGTACAAACAATTTGGTTTTTAGTGTTACAAAGTATCAACCTGGATTTAACCCGGATTATCATTTTGGAAATTATTAAAAAAGTAATCCAGTTTATCAATAAACTGGATATTAATGTAGCAGATTATGAATAATCTGAATGTAAACATGCAAACATATCAATAACCTTTAAACTGAAGTGTTAAAATCCGGAATATTAAAGTATAGAAAAACCTTAAACTTAACATACCAATATGTCAATAACTGAAATGTATTTATACAGTGCCATCACATACTGTATGAAAACATGTATGACACATGAATCATACATGTATACATACATGTCAGACTGACCCTAGACACAAACACTGGGGGCAGAACCAAACAAACAGCAGCTTCATCAACTGATCAAACAACTGTTTCTGTGCCAGTTATTTTTGTTGCTGTTATTGTTGTTGTTGTTCTTGTTGTGGTTGTTGTTTTTGTTGTTGTTGTTATCCTCCTGTGTTTGTACTGTTCTCTTCTTTCCTCAGCTGTTTCCTAAAAATAGAAAACATTTAAACTAAAACCAAACAGTGGAAATATTTTCAATTTTGTTTTATTTGTAGTAGTATACTAATATACCTGGAGTAGTATACTGATATAGCTGAGGCCTGTACTACGAAGCAAGTTCAACAGACCCAGGATAACTTTTACTTTACTGAACCTAACGTTGACCGTCCTGATCGCCTGTACTATGAAGCAGGTTATCACCTGGCTCAGTTAACCCTGGGTTTACCTGTCCAGGTACAAGCGCCTTCATGTGAAAGAGGCAGAGTTGTTAATTATAAGCAACATGGTCTGAACCATGAATGAAGTTCTTAATAATATGAGAAGAAACATTGATACTTGCCGATAAGATCGGTAAAAGCAGCGTCCTAAAGTGACATTAAACAAGGAGAAATGTAAACAATACGATCACATGACTGGAATTAAAAATGTTATTTCAATGTCAAATATAATTTCTATTACAGTCAGACTAAAGATATATTGTAATAAGTGAATTAATTATCTTCATGTATAATTTTCGCTCTTCAGTCTGATGATGAACAAACTGCTCTGAACGTGATGCAGAGAAAACAGTTAAAGTTCATGTCAGACTGTTTCTGCTGCAGAGGAGAGGAAGAGGAGAGGATAAGGAGAGGAAGAGGAGAGGAAGAGGAGGAGAAGAAGAGGAGAGGAAGAGGAGGAGAGGAAGAGGAGAGGAAGAGGAGAGGAAGAGGAGGAGAGGAAGAGGAGAGGGAGGAGGAGAGGAAGAGAGGAGAGGAAGAGGAGGAGAGGAAGAGGAGAGGAAGAGGAGAGGAAGAGGAGGAGAGGAAGAGGAGAGGAAGAGGAGGAGAGGAAGAGGAGGAGAGGGAGAGGAGAAGAGGAGAGAAAGAGGAAAGAAGAAAAGAGGAAGAGAGTAGAGAGAGAGAGAAGAGGAGAGGAAGAGGAGGAGAGGAAGAAGGAGAGGAAGAGGAGAGGAGGAAAGAGGAGAGGAAGAGGAGAGAGAGGAGAGAAGAGGAGAGAAAGAAAAGAGGAGAGGAAGAGGAGAGAAAGGAGAGGAGAGAAAGAGGAGAGAAAGAGGAGAGGAAGAGGAGAGGAAGAGGAGGAGAGGAAGAGGGAGGAAGAGGAGGAGAGGAAGAGGAGAGGAAGAGGAGAGGAGAGAAAGAGGAGAGGAAGAGGGGAGAGAAAAGAGGAGAGGAAGAGAGGGAGAGAAAGAGGAGAGAAAGAAAAGAGGAGAGGAGAGGAAGAAAGGAGGAAGAGAAAGAGGAAGAAGAGGAGAGAAAGAAAGAGGAAGAGGAAGAGGAGAGGAAGAGGAGGAGAGGAAGAGGAGAGGAAGAGGAGAGAAAGAGGAGAGGAAGAGGAGAAGAAGAGGAGAGGAAGAGGAGGAGAGGAAGAGGAGAGGAGAGGAAGAGGAGAGGAAGAGGAGAGGAGAGGAAGAGGAGGAGAGGAAGAGGAGAGGAAGAGGAGAGGAGAGAAAGAGGAGAGGAAGAGGAGAGGAAGAGGAGAGGAAGAAAAGAGGAGAGGAAGAGGAGAGGAAGAGGAGGAGAGGAAGAGGAGAGAAAGAGGAGAGGAAGAGGAGAGGAGAGGAAGAGGAGAGGAAGAGGAGGAGAGGAAGAGGAGAGGAAGAGGAGGAGAGGAAGAGGAGAGGAGAGAAAGAGGAGAGAAAGAAAAGAGGAGAGGAAGAGGAGAGGAAGAGGAGGAGAGGAAGAGGAGAGAAAGAGGAGAGGAAGAGGAGAGGAGAGGAAGAGGAGAGAAAGAGGAGAGGAGAGAAAGAGGAGAGGAAGAGGAGAGGAAGAGGAGAGAAAGAAAAGAGGAGAGGAAGAGGAGAGGAAGAGGAGGAGAGGAAGAGGAGAGAAAGAGGAGAGAAAGAGGAGAGGAAGAGGAGAGGAAGAGGAGGAGAGGAAGAGGAGAGGAAGAGGAGGAGAGGAAGAGGAGAGGAAGAGGAGGAGAGGAAGAGGAGAGGAGAGAAAGAGGAGAGGAAGAGGAGGAGAGGAAGA